>JANAVB010013395.1:2368012-2666553 GCA_029216955.1 Iris pallida
CCAACTTGCTGTGCATTCTCTTTCTGACCAGACTTTGGTGATAGCATGTAAGCTATATGTTTGACTTCTAATACAAAACGAAAAAATAATAGAAAAATGATACGGTTTCGTGATGATTAATATTTGAAGCAAAAA
Source organism: Iris pallida (assembly GCA_029216955.1). Lineage (NCBI taxonomy): Eukaryota > Viridiplantae > Streptophyta > Magnoliopsida > Asparagales > Iridaceae > Iris > Iris pallida. Next base: position 2,368,148 of record JANAVB010013395.1, read on the forward strand.
GTGAAGACAAAGTAGAAGTAAAAGGACACATAAGACAAAATAACATAGTTTATCATATCGACCGATAACGATTCGATATGGCAGACCTATATGATTTGGCATGTCCTAATTTGGATATCGATATAGTCCAATACCGACATTGGGGGGGGGGGGTATTTTTCAGTCAATTCGGCAAGGAAGTTGAACAAAAAAGTCCAACAAGGGTATAAAAGCATAGTTGCAGAAGCATGGAAAATCATCATGACTTATGCAACCCAGACTCGAAGCCGCAAGCTAGAATGGTACTTTGTGTTCAGTACAGACGGCAACATGCCTCCTTCATGTCAAAATATAGCTATGCAGTGCCACGTGTGCATATGAAAAGACTCGTGTGGTAGTATCCCGAAAAGAGTCCAAGAGCCTTCATTCGTCAGGCTTTTGCGACAGTGTCCCCGAAGGCCTCCAGAAGTTTTCATGCACCAAAAACCATATGGCAGTATCCCGGTGGGCCATCTGATGCCATAAGTCCTCATACGACAGCCAGACCTGCCACGAGCCTATGGTGTACGGTCTTAACCGCCATGTCACATGAAAGACAGTCTCCAATCTCTACGAGCGCCACATGTCTAAACCGACGGGGTCGCACGCAACAGAGGTAACAAACCAGATCCTTTGGGTGATGACCCAGTATCTCCTGATAGAAGCCCAGGATTCTGAGGTAACCACCCTGGATCTCAGCAGCGGCTCTACGCCATGTGTTAGCAGGTCCTTGCGGATAAAAATAGTCGCAACAGTGTTCTGTTCAGGATGCTTAGTGACAGCTCACTCTTCATGTGTCAGGACTGAAAACAATAATTTTTAGGACCATATGCGCATAGCCCACTCAGTGAGGACGACTATAAATAGAGGGCATATGTTCCCATTCACAGGGGACAACGAAAGAAGAGCACATAAAGCAGAGAGCAAAGAAAGCTAGATTGCAGTCAGTAGCGCCAGCGAGCCAGAGACTTGCAGTCCCTTTTCATCGATCGGACCGTCAACGGAGTAAAGAAGACAATCACTCCATCCATCCAATTACCCATATATAAATTCTATACCAGAAGATCCCTAGTGTTAGGATCCTTCGGTATTTTCCTTTTGTTGTACTTGTGAGTATCACACAAGTTAGTAAAATTTCATATCCTTGATCACTTGCGATGGCGACCAAGGTGGTGACTCTGCTGGGGACCTCCTTTTCCAGTGATGAAAGGCAGTAACGTAGTTTGATGTGACAAAGCTGGGTTCAACCCAGCGGATGTTGGTCGTTTGCTTCGACCAACAAGCTTTCGAAGAATTGTTCCCGAGAGTCTAACCCCTCACCTCGCAAAGCCAAAAAGACCCGCTAAACTTGAGTGACCAAAACCCCAAGGATTGAGGAGTGTGCTTCCCACACCTGCGGTCGAAGACGCACATCCTGCTCTTACTCCTACGACTGCCTATGGAAAGAGGAGTACCCAAGACTTGGTATTTGAAGAAGGAAAACAATACGACATCAGGGGACCAAGGGGCCAGGGATCCTTTTGTATGGTAGAGCCGTAATAAGGAGATTAATGTGGACTCTCAGGCCCGTGCCCATACTAGAAGGCGCATAAGAAGAGGCGTGTTGTGCCTAGGCGCATTGCTGCATGCGATAGTGCTCCGACCTCTTCTAAAACCAAGAAATAAGCTACTTTGGAGAAGAAGTAGGCATCAATGAGTCCTGGGCGCATGGATGATGCCGTCCTGGATGTTGCACGACAATCACATCCAAAGGAATAGGAAATCTGTCTTCCACAAAATTTCTTTTGTTGAAGACCCCCTAAACCACTTCTAGGGTTCCTGGATTCTGTAGGAACGTTGAGCACCTCTAGAAAGGGGGGGGGGGTTAATAGAGTGCATGTGTGCAGCGAAATAAAATAATCACTTAAAACTATTACAGTAGTAATCAAACTGATATGTAGGTAATAAAAATAAATGCGTAATGTAAATAGTTCAGAGAAGCAAACGCAAACACCAAGGTTTATACTGGTTTTCCTCTAAGAGGACTAGTCCAGTCTCGAGTACTCTAGCTTGATGTTGAATCCACTATCTCGTGAAACACAAGCTTTGAATCCGAGGCTTACAGCTCCTTATAACATGTGCTTTTTATCCGAAGAGCACTACTTCAACTTGTAAGCCTTTAATCCGAAGGACTTGCTGACTTTTGGAACTGGATGAAAACTGAGATATTTTCAAGCCTTTTGTACAAATCGACCAAACTTCTAGATTGAACCGAAACTGGACCGGCTTGGCTACGAGCTGTAAAGCTTAGATTTGAAAGCAAAAAGCTTTGATAGAACATTTGAATGAATAAGAAGAGAGAATAGGAATGAATGAATAAATATAGAATTCTTCTTTATTTACAGTCTTTTCTTGGATAGAACTCGGACAGAGTTCGGTAGTCCAACGTTCAAAAATCTAAACGTTTAGAGCCTGTTCTTCAGGGTGACATGTTCCTTCGAAATTGGGTCAGGGGGACCGTGTTCGGTCCGAATTTGGGCAGAACTCAGTCCAAGTTCGGTTGCCCGGTTTCCAGAATCGGTCATAAAGAATTGGCTTTGGGTTTTGTGGGTTTGTGGGCTATTTGGTAAGTGGACTAGGTTTAATGAATAGACTGATCAAATAAATGATTGGGTAGGCTAATTTTGATAGGTGGACTTTTTGTAGCTGAGCCAAGTGCCAATCTTGATTAACCGTACATTTTTTCTCGACTCAATAAATTAAAAAATACATAACAAAGTAGAAAAAATTGATGTGATCATTGTCGGTGAAGACTGTGACTGAGTGCAGTAGCAAGGTTGTCGTCGTTCAGCAGCAGTACCGTACCTATATATTATTTGTGTATTTCGAACTGGAGTTGTCAATCGGTTATCAAAATCAGGTGTGACCGGACTAATGGGCTAACAATCTCTCCCATTTTGATAATTGACAAACACCAAGTATGATATACCAAATAATTAAAAAAAACCTTTGGTACCATATTTACCTCTTGTCTGGTATAATGGAACTTTCCCCCCCCTGTGTCATTTGATCAAAATATGAGCTCCCCTGTAGTTAAAGAGCATATAATAACAAAGGAGTGAAATATCCAAATTGTCGCAAAATATTAAAATAGCAGATGATACGACAATAAAAGAAAGTGCATAAACCAAACCGTGTATCGAGTCCGGACATATTTTTATAACTCCAAGCAAATACATCAATGTATTCTTTAATGAGCAGTAGAAGAGAGTGCTTATCTTCCTGAAATAGAATTTTGCTGATAAATATTGGTTTAGGTGATTCTAAATCACCTAAATTGACTTGAATAACGTCATCTTCAGTAGGAGGATCCTGTTGTTCAAACCGTATTTTCTACTATGTCTCAAGCTGCTGAGTCCAAGGATCAACTTTAAATAAGAATATCATCATCATCTTGATCGACGGATACTGTCACGACCCGCACCCTGAAGAGGGGCACGAGCACGTGGTTACGTCCAGCCTACGCCGCAGTATCGGCGGTAGAACGCTGTATATAGGGTCTGTAAATGCTACGACTAACAGTTAAAATGTACCTGTACAGTATATACTCTCCGAATGGAGGTGACATAACAATACAGTCTCAATCACAGAATAAAACTAAGGTAGATAGCTCAGAGGAAAGACATATGATAGATGAAAGAGTAAATAAGTGCAGAGTCCAATACAAGCCCAGATATATACATCACAGGGTATCAAAATAGAATATAGAACTACAGTCTGATAAGCTAGCTGGATCGCAGTCCAGTCAAACCTAGCTAACCTACACTACTCTGGAAGTACAAAATCTAGTGGCTCTACTATAAGGCCACGATCTAAGGCTACTCCATCTGACTCGAGCCCATAATAGGTCGAGCAGTCCGCCTCAGAGTCATCTGTAATATATCATAACGATATCCTGTCAGGAAAATGAGCAAGTACAAACACTAACAGCAGTTCCATGTGAATTGACAAATTCTATAAGAGACAGTATAATGAACTACAAGACAAAGATATATGAAAACTTGGGAACCGTTCGGAAGCCGAGTTACAACCCTTAAACCAAACAAGGACCGGGGTTATAACTCTTCTCCCGAGCAGAACTTAGTCTCCAATCAAGGTACAATGTAAAGGCAAGTAGAGCATGTGAGTAACTGTATATCATGGCATGGTGAGAAAATACTGAATGTAGAACAGAGCAGGATATACGATAAGATAAAGTAAATATAAAATATGATTTGAATTATTAGAGCGTTATGTGATCGGCTTGGGAAACATGATCAAGCTTTCCATCCGACCGGCTATGAACAATGAGTACAATAGAACGGTAAGGCCGGTCACCATGGAAAGCTATGAACGATGTAGGGTCAGGCTTTACCCGTCGTGAGGCGAGGGTATAGCTATGAACAATGTATACAGTAGAACAATGTGGGAATTTGATCACACAAACACTAATAATTCCCCATCCCCGAATAGTATAAAGGATCCGGACATAACACGTCATGACACGGGATTCAAAAGCAGGTGATCAGCCCACTCCCAAGTCCATGTCTATACAAGTACAAGTAACAAGTCGAGTTATGTACCAATATACCAAGTAACCCGGGAACAACATCTCATGACAGGATCCGACATATACTAGTCCGTGAACCATCGTGTCAGGAATCAAGTAAGACACTACAACTGAATCGGATATAGCAGATATCAAGACAATAAAAACTATCAGTGAATGTACTCGCCTGCTGTCCTGAGCTGTATGGTATATCAATACTCAGAGCGGTATCAGAAGACCTAAATATGAGATACTGTAAGTTAATTTAGGTTTAAACAAGTTTAGGAATGATTTACAATAAATGATATGCAATCTAGGTCAAACTAGGTCTCACTGAGTCACACTAAGTCCTGTCAAGTCAATCTAGGTCAAGTCAAGTTATATCAAGTCAATCTAAGCCTAACCAAGTCAATCCTAGGTCATACCAGTCATCACGGGTCAAATCAAGTCGAAGAAAGTCAAACAGGATCAAGAGTTGGCCTACAGTTGACTTTTGGTCAACTCTGGTCAACTCTGGTCAACCATGGTCAACCCTAGGTCAATGGCGACTAATAGTTGACTTTTGGTCAACTACACAAGTCAAATGGAAATCGGGACTAATTTGGGTAAAGCGTTGACCCATAGTTGACTTTCGGTCCAAAAAGTCAACCGTGGTCAACCGGGGCCAAGACTAGGTCTAGGCGACTATTTCTAACTATTACCAACCTCTACAACCCATATCCAAGTCCATCTTGGACTTCGAAACTCATATCTTGGCCGTAGGCCAATATCCTATTTTACCCTTAAAAAGGGTAAAATTCTAGCTTCGGCAACTATCCAGTTAGCCTACCTACGCTTGATATTTTGACCCGATCTCCCTAGGGTAGTATGATACTAGCCTATACATATAATATCTACCAAAATATCTAGGTAACGTGGACATTCGGTCCATGATACGGTCCGTTGTCAAAATCTTGAATATTTCAAGATACGCACCGATACGGCGCGATATGGGCGCCCTACAATCCTGAATTCCACCCGGAAGCCTACCCGCAAAATCTAAATCACGTATTCATGCCCCACGCCAAGTTTCAACTCAATCGGTTACTCCGAGCTCCGTTTCGCCCTCTAACTCGGTTTTTTCCCTTTTTCTATTCTAGCTTTTTCCCTTTTCTTCTAACTTCTTCCTATCTTTTCTTCTAACCTATAATTCCTTTCTAACTTTTCATTCCATAATCTTCTTCTACTCTTCTCTACGATTCCAACCATATATAATACATATATATATATATCTATATATATACATATATGCTTAGGTGAAGGGGGGGGGGGGGGGGGGGGGTTTAGGCTTAAAGGCCATGGGGGGGGGGGGGGGGGGGGGGGGGGGGGGCTGTTTCCTGGCAGCAGCCAAGTGCTGCTGCTGCTGCTGCTGCTGCTGCTGTTACTGTGCTGCTGTGGCTGCCCCTACTTCTTCTTCATCTCCTCTTCTACTTCCCTATATATATACACTTCATATATATATATATATCTATATATATATATATATATATCCCTATATATAATATATATCTATATATATATATATATATATATATATATATATATATATATATATATATATATATATATATATATATATATATATATATATATAACTAGATATCTATAAATAATCTATCTAGATATCTATCCATCCCTCCAAATATATATATAACACACACACACATCCATATACACACATCCATGTATATATATAAATACACTCATATAACTATATATATATATATATATATATATATATATATATATATATATATATATATATATATATATATATATATATATATATACATATCCATATATATATATATATAAACACACACACACATCCTCACACAACACAAACACACACACACCACTCTCTCAACACCATCATTCCCATGACACAATATCACCCTCCTCTACACACACACGAATACATATATAAATACACACACATAAATACACATGTATATATATATATATATATATATATATATATATATATATATATATATATATATATATATATATATATATATATATATATATATATATATATATATATATATATATATATATATATATACCACTCTCAAAAGATTAAATCCTAATAAATCATCAACCTATTTTTCTAGGGAAAACCTACAAATTTGTGGGCAAATGGAAGAGAATCTTCTCCTCTCCATTTATTGTGAAGGGGTTAAATGCATATGAGTAATAAAATGAGAATTAAAATCATACCTAAATGGAGTTGGAAGAGGAAGAAGAAGGAGTTGGAAAAAGAAATGAAGAGAGAAGAAGAAACTTAGTGAAGAAGTAAAAGAAGTGGAGGGGGAGGTGGCCCTATAGGTGGCCGACCATGGTGGTCATGGTAGGGGCACTTGTATTTACAAGTTTTCCCCTACACTAGCCTAATGTTAATTTAAATCCAAATGGGTTTTAGAAAAATGCTAAAATTAATTAAAAATCATAATTAAACTAAATTACTCATGGGGGACTAGTCCAAACTCTTAAACCCTAAAGTTTGGTGTGGTGGGCCATGGTTAGCTAACAGGCTAATTACAGCTCAAGTCGAAATTCACCGGGGTCCCGAATTAACTCGGAATGCGATAAAATTCGAATCCAACTCCTATAATAATTAAATAATAATATTCATGAAATAAAATTCCCAAAAATATTATAAAATAGAAAATTACCATTTTACCCCTAACTGAAAAAAGTGAGGGTGACAAGTCTATCCACCTTAACAAAATTTCGTCCTCGAAATTGAAACCAAACAATAGTAAATTATCAAAATCACAAGTCATGGCTTAAAATTTAAAATGGTTTAAAATCTCAAAAATCAAAGCATGAATTAAATGACTAAAATGATAAAATTTAAAATTACTCTCAACTAGGAACTGGGTGCTATAAGTCTATCCACCTTAAAAGAATTCATCCTCCAAAAATTAAAACAAAGTAAACACAAAAAAATTATGCAGTTCGATAATCGTATGCGTCTGTCCAATCATCATGATACTCAGAATCTCCGTCATGCCAGTGAGCAAGGCTACGATAATCACAGAGTCCTCGACTAAGGTACATACCTCTAGAATTATGGTATTTAAAATTTTTGCATTGCCGCTAGCTTGGTAGCGAAAACCTTAAATTTCCACACCCAAGAAATACGACCATAATCCGACTATATGTCCTCACTATGCCTGCTAGCATGACCCTAGAGTATTCTAAAATCTCATAATCGAGGCGACCTAGCCCATACGACTTATCTCAGAAGAAAATCACATCACAAGAACAATTTTAATCCAACGATCAAAGAACAGATAGAATCGAATTTCAAGACAGTTTATAAGAAGACAAATGCGGAAAGGAGATCGAAAGATTGGAACCTGCTATCTGCTCTGCTACTGCCTGAGTGGGCTCAACTGTCATGGTGAAAGCTCGCCCTTGCTGGCCTCCTCTAGCCTGCTGCACTCCGTCCTGGCCTGCCTGTCTGGCTGCACGGACAGCACAGTTCTTCACCTGGTGGTCTGGAGCTCCACAGAATAAACAAACTCCCTGTTTCATCCTACAATCCTCTCGGGTGTGCCCCATCTTCTTGTAGAAGGCACACTGGATGGCCTGCCTCTGGCCCTGTCCCTGGTGCTGCTGGGCACGCGCTAGTGCCTGCTGAATCTGCAACAGAGGCTGCTGCTGAAACGGCCTCTGCTGCTGCTGCTGAATGTGGGGGCACTTGGCCGGTCCCGCACTGGAACTCACCCCCATAGTATCTCCGCTCCTCTTCGGTTTGAGGCCGAAGTCCTCCTCTGCGATCTGCGCGTCCATCAATATCTGATCGAACGTCGCGTCACGGCGACCTGAGGTGCGGGTGCGCACCGCATGAATAAGTCCCCTGCGGAACTTACGAGCCTTCTGCCCCTCATCCTGGATCATATCGGGAGCAAACCTGCTAAGGCGGAAGAACTCAGCTGCATACTCGTCCACCGACGAGTTCCCCTGAACTAGACCCACGAACTGGCCCTCCAATGCTGTAAGAGCCACGTCCGGGAAGAACTTCTCCATGAAGAGCCTCCGGAAGTTCTCCTAAGTCAGCCCTCTCACCGACGCACGAGGATCCGTGCGGTACCATGTCAGCGCAATGTCGAAGAATCGGCTGGCTGCGGCCGAAACCCAAAGCGCTCTAGGAAGCTCTGCCAGCTCCATGCTCTGCTGTACATCCTCTAGCCAGTCGTCTGCATAGAGGATGCCCTCCGTGCCTGTGAAGTCCCTGGAGCTTATCTTCCTGAAGTCCAATACTGTCCCCGGCCTGGACTGCTGCTGGTACGACTGCTGGCCAGTAGGGCCCACCCGGTGCCACTCTCTCTATTGCTGCTAGGGCAAGCTGATGCGAGTTCTCCATACTCTGTCTCAGCATCTCGATCTGTCGGTGTGACGCCTCCGACTGGCGCTGCGATGCCTCTGCCTGGGCCCACTGCGTCTCCATCATCTGCTGAAGGAGAAGGAACATGTGATGTGTATCCGTCAATATCGGTGGTGGTGGCGGCTGTATCTCTGGAAGAACGGCCGTAACCCTCTGGGGTGGAGGTGGTAGACCTCCCTGTGCAACTGCCTGGGTCTCTGGAATAGTAGAATCACTGGGGGCAGTCTCATGAACCTCCTCCTCTGCCTGATCAGATCTCTCAGGCAAACTACTCGATCCAGTGGCCTGCGGGTGCGTCTTCGTCATCCTGGAGACGAATTGAAGCAAAGAGATCAATATGGCACATGAGAAGACATTATCAAAGAAGGACAGTTAATTTAATACAAGGGGAGTAATCATGATAATCAAAGATCGGAAAATTTTCCTAGGTGTGATTGAGAAACTCCTATCATATCCTTGGTCCTACGTCCTAATCGCAGGCTCGTAATTAGTACTCTAAGTCGAGCACCATTACGAGATCGCACTAATTGCGACACCGGACCTGCGTGGGCCACCACAAAAATGTGTCACGACCCGCACCCTGAAGAGGGGCACGAGCACGTGGTTACGTCCAGCCTACGCCGCAGTATCGGCGGTAGAACGCTGTATATAGGGTCTATAAATGCTACGACTAACAGTTAAAATGTACCTATACAGTATATACTCTCCGAATGGAGATGACATAACAATACAGTCTCAATCACAGAATAAAACTAAGATAGATAGCTCAGAGGAAAGACATATGATAGATGAAAGAGTAAATAAGTGCAGAGTCCAATACAAGCCCAAATATATACATCACAGGGTATCAAAATAGAATATAGAACTACAGTCTGATAAGCTAGCTGGATCGCAGTCCAGTCAAACCTAGCTAACCTACACTACTCTGGAAGTACAAAATCTAGTGGCTCTACTATAAGGCCACGATCTAAGGCTACTCAATCTGACTCGAGCCCATAATAGGTCGAGCAGTCCGCCTCAGAGTCATCTGTAATATATCATAACGGTATCCCGTCAGGAAAATGAGCAAGTACAAACACTAACAGCAGTTCCATGTGAAATGACAAATTCTATAAGAGACAGTATAATGAACTACAAGACAAAGATATATGAAAACTTGGGAACCGTTCGGAAGCCGAGTTACAACCCTTAAACCAAACAAGGACCGGGGTTGTAACTCTTCTTCCGAGCAGAACTTAGTCTCCAATCAAGGTACAATGTAAAGGCAAGTAGAGCATGTGAGTAACTGTATATCATGGCATGGTGAGAAAATACTGAATGTAGAACAGAGCAGGATATACGATAAGATAAAGTAAATATAAAATGTGATTTGAATTATTAGAGCGTTATGTGATCGGCTTGGGAAACATGATCAGGCTTTCCATCCGACCGGCTATGAACAATGAGTACAATAGAACGATAAGGCCGGTCACCATGGAAAGCTATGAACGATGTAGGGTCAGGCTTTACCCGTCGTGAGGCGAGGGTATAGCTATGAACAATGTATACAGTAGAACAATGTGGGAATTTGATCACACAAACACTAATAATTCTCCATCCCTGAATAGTATAAAGGATCCGGACATAACACGTCATGACACGGGATTCAAAAGCAGGTGATCAGCCCACTCCCAAGTCCATGTCTATACAGGTACAAGTAACAAGTCGAGTCATGTACCAATATACCAAGTAACCCGGGAACAACATCTCATGACAGGATCCGACATATACTAGTCCGTGAACCATCGTGTCAGGAATCAAGTAAGATACTACAACTGAATCGGATATAGCAGATATCATGACAATAAAAACTATCAGTGAATGTACTCGCCTACTGTCCTGAGCTGTATGGTATATCAATGCTCAGAGCGGTATCAGAAGACCTAAATATGAGATACTGTAAGTTAATTTAGGTTTAAACAAGTTTAGGAATGATTTACAATAAATGATATACAATCTAGGTCAAACTAGGTCTCACTGAGTCACACTAAGTCCTGTCAAGTCAATCTAGGTCAAATCAAGTTATATCAAGTCAATCTAAGCCTAACCAAGTCCATCCTAGGTCATACCAGTCATCACGGGTCAAATCAAGTCGAAGAAAGTCAAACGGGATCAAGAGTTGGCCTACAGTTGACTTTTGGTCAACTGGTCAACTCTGGTCAACTCTGGTCAACTCTGGTCAACCATGGTCAACCCTAGGTCAATGGCGACTAATAGTTGACTTTTGGTCAACTACACAAGTCAAATGGAAATCGGGACTAATTTGGGTAAAGCGTTGACCCATAGTTGACTTTCGGTCCAAAAAGTCAACCGTGGTCAACCGGGGCCAAGACTAGGTCTAGGCGACTATTTCTAACTATTACCAACCTCTACAACCCATATCCAAGTCCATCTTGGACTTCGAAACTCATATCTTGGCCGTAGGCCAATATCCTATTTTACCCTTAAAAAGGGTAAAATTCTAGCTTCGGCAACTATCCAGTTAGCCTACCTATGCTTGATATTTTGACCCGATCTCCCTAGGGTAGTATGATACTAGCCTATACATATAATATCTACCAAAATATCTAGGTAACGTGGACATTCGGTCCATGATACGGCCCGTTGTCAAAATCTTAAATATTTTAAGATACGCACCGATACGGCGCGATACGGGCGCCCTACAACCCCGAATTCCACCCGAAAGCCTACCCGCAAAATCTAAATCACGTATTCATGCCCCACGCCAAGTTTCAACTCAATCGGTTACTCCGAGCTCCGTTTCGCCCTCTAACTCGGTTTTTCCCCTTTTTCTATTCTAGCTTTTTCCCTTTTCTTCTAACTTCTTCCTATCTTTTCTTCTAACCTCTAATTCCTTTCTAACTTTTCATTCCATAATCTTCTTCTACTCTTCTCTATGATTCCAACCATATATAATACATATATATATATATATATATATATCTATATATATACATATATGCTTAGGTGAAGGGGGGGGGGGGGGGGGGTTTAGGCTTAAAGGCCATAGGGGGGGCTATTTCCTGGCAGCAGCCAAGTGCTGCTGCTACTGCTGTTACTGTGCTGCTGTGGCTGTCCCTACTTCTTCTTCATCTCCTCTTCTACTTCCCTATATATATATACACTTCATATATATATATATCTATATATATATATATATCCCTATATATAATATATATCTATCTATATATATATATAACTAGATATCTATAAATAATCTATCTAGATATCTATCCATCCCTCCAAATATATATATATAACACACACACATCCATATACACACATCCATGTATATATATAAATACACTCATATAACTATATATACACTGTGTATATATACACTGTGAAGGACTCTTTCGCTTTGCTCGTTTTCTCGGAAGTATTACTACTCTGGGTATGCTTTCCTTTGTCATTTGGTGACTTGAGTCCGATCAAATATAGAACTTGGATAGACTCCTTGACCTTTTCAGCATCAGTGATGAAAGTAGGCCAATCATTATAATAATTGGGCCCAATATAGAATCTGACCGTGGGTAAGAAATTACCCCTACATGTATTAATCAGTACTGACTGGGGAGTCCCTGGATGCAACTTCATCGCTAATCTTCTGAACCGTTCAATAAATTCTCGAGCTGGCTCCTTATTGACATGAAGACATCATTTGTCCCCTCATAAAACCTAGTAAGGAACAATTTCTCCAGGTCCTTGAAGCTTTTGATGCAGTCATCAGGCAGACTACAAAACTATTCGAAGGCTACCTTTTCAGTGTACCAATAAATAATTTAGCCTATAGCACAATATTCTTTGGTATATGGACAGTCTAAGAATAAAAGTATGTTATATGCTATCTCGGTGAACCTATTCTATCATAGGGAATCAATGATTGTGGAGGACAAACCATGTCGTTCCATTCCGAAGGATAAGGACGTGACATTCCGATCTTTTGAAGCTCCTTTTTTGAACTCATGCAATCCAATCGAGCATTAATGCCTCGAATAGCCTCTTGAGTATCAATTGGCTGATACGAAGAAGTGGATTATGTGACATCTGGTTGGACATGTTGTTTCACTGACATAGGATCATTTCCAACTATCGGTAATGAATTTGGGTTTACGGATATCCAAATTGCATCTTGGTCAGAGGAAGGTGGGGTAGAAGGATGAGGCTGATGTAGGGTTGTTTGCATGTTTATTGTTGCTTCCATCTTTTGCACTATCGTCATAACACTCTGTAACATGTTCTCAAGATTATTAATTCTTTGTCGATCATTAATACCCCCTTCTTCACTACCAGTCACATATACTGATGTTGTATGTGGACTGCCAGATGGAGAAGTATGTAGTGAAGCATTAATAGAATCAGTAATGCTAAAAGCTGACTGTGAGGCCACATTGTCTCTACGCTCACTAGAAACACTATTTTCTGAAGTCTGAGGTGCTCTGTCACCATAATAGGATGTAGAATGATCAAAAACTGGATATTGCTACCCCTAGTCATGAGAACAACATTGCCTAGTCCTGCGGGTAGAAGAGTGCTAGAAGAGTGTCTAGATCGAGAATGAGTTCCTCGATAAACACCTTATGGTGAAGGGGATCGCTGACTTCTTCTGGATGAGGAGGATGAAGAAACCTGATCATCTCCTCAGCTTGATGTTGTGTAAACCAAGGTCACCGGTAATTCATCTTCGACACCAAAAAATTATTTTTTGAGATACGACAGATCTGATAAATTTGGTTGCAACCTTTGAAAGACAGATTGTTTAGGTGGTTGATCAACTGCCTTTGAGCAACAATAGTTGATAATAATATTTGCACATAAATGCCTTTGAGGAGATATAATTGTGTTTAACAACATCTTTGTTGACTTACATTTATGCCGAAGCACATTACGCAAATCACTAGAAGGATGTATGACCTCCTTTCCCTTCTTATGAGCCTGGATAGAATTCGAGCATGGGAAAGTTGGTGTATGAACTCTTTGACCTATTTTATGTACTGGGGAGGACCTAGTACTTAGATCTTGAGTAGTTTTATCATGTGGACTCATTTTACGCATATCGGGAAACAATGTGCATGAGTCCACATCATGTACTGGAGAGGCACATAGATGATTGGAGTGTATAGAATCCAATCTATGCAACTTATCATTGTCTGTGTGCATGATGCGAAGTGACACATAGCTTGGTGCAACTTCTTGACGCATAGAATTGGTCGAAAAAGAAAGTCTATGTATGATAGACTTCTTCTCTCCAGTTATGCATTTAGAGTCCTGAGTGGAAGTAGAACTCTTCTTCTTGCTAGCTAAGTATGGGGAAGAAGTTCTAACACTCAAGTCTTTCGCATCCTAGTATTTTTCTCTACCAAGACTCGAATGTTGTACATTATTTTTCCCAAACTTGGGGTAGGAGCTTCTGTCTTGAATGACAAAGTCATTCTTAGGCGCATAGTGCTTATGCATTTTTTTAATATTCTTCTTCCTATTAGCAGCACAGGACTTGTTGGTTGCTGCCTTGACAAAACCCTGTCACGACCCGCACCCTAGAGTTAGGGCACGAGAACGTAACGACGCCCAGCCTACGCCGCAGTGTCGGCGGTAGAACGCTGTCCTAGGTCTCATGCATCTAACAGTATAAGGCTAAACAGTTTATACTCCCCGAATGGGGGTGACATAGCAGATACAAACTCAATCACATCTAAGGTAGAGCATGATAAGAATAGATAAAACATGAAATCCAAAAGAGATACAGGAGATAGAAGTCTAAGTGTCTAAGATACATATGAACCCAGAAGTACATCTCAAAACTCAATAAGATACAGTAATCCACAAAGTAAATACAACTCCAGACAAAGAAATAACTACATAAACAAACCCTACTGTGTCTCCTCTAGGCTAGCAGGCACCTCCAGGCTATCTGTAAAATTTATCAACAGGTCCAGTCAGGACTGGAGCGAGCACAGTACATCTCAACATATCATAGCAGGTTAGAAAACATATAACATGCAGTAAAGTAAGATACAGGTACTGAAGAAAAATAGTATGTAAACAGAGAGATAACTGTAATAGAAATATCTACTATACATAGAGAACTAGCATGTGACTAGTGAGTCAGAGTACAATATGAACATGTAAATGGCCTGGGATGATTCTGATGCTACACTATGGAATGATTCTGATGCTACACTACTGGTGTATTATTCACATGTCCACATATACTCCCCCGTACCCTCAATTAATACACAAGAATCCAACCAAGTTATGTTATGTGATGCTATGTAACAGACCCCGAAGGTGGTAGACCCCGAAGGTGATATGACCCCGAAGGTGATATGACCCCGAAGGTGATAGACCCCGAAGGTGATACATAGTAGTCCCATAAATGGGATAAGGATTCTGAGAAGACTCTACGATCATAAGAGTATATGTCGTAAGTGATCAAAGAACCAACGAAGCATAGTGATACGCTATGTAAGTGAAACGCACAGAACATAGAGTATCCGATGCTTCCTAAGGATAACATCTCAAAGAGGGATTCATATAGTACCAATCCGTGTGACCAACGTGACAGTACAAGTAAAGTAATCTACTGCAGGAAATAATTCTAAGCAGGATATAAAATGATCAGAGAATGTACTCGCCTCGATAACCTGAACAGCTGATAAGTATAGGGGGGTCCCACTGAAACCACAGAGTCCTATTTAAAGCAACACAGGTTACAAGGGGTTCAAGTTGTAATAAAAGAAACTCTACAAGCAATCTACATTATTCTAGGTTCTTCTAAGTCAAAACAACTCTAGGTCAACTCCGGTCAATAATTTAGTCAAACTAGGTCAAGTGTTGACTTACAGTTGACTTTGGGTCAACTGGTCAACTCTGGTCAAACAGGGTCAATTCTAGTCTATTATAAAGTGTACTTCATTATTTGTACGTTGAAACTTACGACACGTAAATCGAGATAAGAAGATTATCGGTAAGGTTGATAATCTTATTATAGTGATCCACGTATCCAACTTGTCAATTTCAGCGATGTGAGATCACTGGAATTGACTGATCCCAGTTTCGTTGTACTAATCCCGAAATACGAACATTATATGAATTAATTTTTAATTAATTATAAAAAGGTTAAGCTCAGAGAAATTATTAACAAACATTGTCGGACGATGAAATGAACATCGCCAACGTGTCCAGAATGGTCAAATTAGCTAGGATAGCCTACCCAACGGTCCAATTTGGACACAAGGGCAAAAAGGTAATTTTGGGTCAAAATGGTGTCCGTGTCGGAGCCGTTTTGCACCGAAAAACGTGCAAGAAAATAAGTCTACAAAATATAACAAATTATATGTCCACGAAACCAGAATGTCGATACGAACCCAACGATATCTCCAGAATTGGATTCCGTTGACCCGATCTCCATTTGGCCCGTTGACCAGAACTTGGAATTCCGGTTTACACGGAAATGCGTGCCAGAGCCAAAGTTCTCAAAACTCAGCAAACTACCTGTCAATGAGTCCAGAATGATGATACGAACTCAACGGTATCTCCGGAATTGGATTCCGATGAGCCGATCTCAAAATGATCCGTTGACCCGGATATTGGTATCCGACTTGCACCGAAATACGTGCCAGACCCAATGTCCACCAAAACCTAGCAAATTATATGTCAACGAGTCCAGAATGACGATACGAACTCAACGGTATATCCGAAATTGGATTCCGATGAGCCGGCGTCAAAAAGTCCCGTTGACCCAAAAAGTGGGACCCACTTTGTACCGAAAAATGTGCCCGGGCCCACGTTCTCCAAATCTAACAAATTTTATATGAAAATATGCCAGAACGACGCCACGAATCTAATGGTGGTGTCAGAAATAAAATCTGGAGTCCCGTGTTCAAAAATAGAATTTTACAAGTTGGAAATTACGAGTTCGGACGACCAACTTTGACGTCGAATTCAACCAATCAAACAAGCTCACTGAAATGAAATCTAAAGGGAGCAGGAAGAGGGTTATACCAGCTTCGCATCGGAACTGGTAGCACGTCAAACGGAGCTGCGGTGGAGGAGATACAAGCTGACGAAGTTGGCCCTGCGAAACTGTCCAAATTTAATACAATTTAAACGGTCAACTTGGTGGCCGATTTTGATGTATCAAACGATAAAATTAACGGACAAAAATTGACAGGGATAAAGGTGGATATACCGAGATTGCGACGGAGCAAAGAAATCGCCGATCCAACGGTCGGATCTCCGGGAAAATACGCGCAAAGTCGCTGCGACGGGGCGCAATTTCAGCGTCGTTTCCGAGCTCGTCACGACGGGAACCCGTGCCAAACGCACGAATCGCCCCCGATACGCGTCGGAGAGGAGAGTGGAGGCCACTGGGCCTGCCTGGGGGGTGCGCCCGGCAATGGGGGAGGTCGTCCTCGCCTGTCACGGCGGCCACGATGCTGGCGGCGGCGCGGCAGCGCTACCAGCGCGCGCGGTTGGCTGCTGCTGCCGTGGCTGTTGCACGTGGCGGCGCTGCATGGTTGGCCAGCGACGCGCGGTTGGCCGCGCACTGCCTGGCCTAGCCCGGCGAGGCGCGGGAGGAGGTGGTGGTGATGGCTCCAGTGGTGGCGGCGGCGGTTTGGCGTTGGAGGTGGTGGTGAGTGTTGCTTATGAGGAGGAGGAAAAGTAGGAGGAGGAAGCCGAGGTGAATGGTGGAGGAGACGGCGGTGGTTGCCGACGACGAGGCCGGAGTAGGGTCGGCCGATCCAGGGAGGAGGAGGAGGAGTTGGGTGTCGGGTTGCATGGCTTTGGGTTGGTGAGGAATGAAGAGTGCTGTGAGTAGTTTTTTTTTTGTAGAGATTAATTCAAAAGGAAGAGAGAGAAAGATAGGTAAGAGAGAGAGGAAAGAGAGAGAAAGAGAAAAAGTTCTTTCCAAAAAAAGTTAGGGCCGGCTAGGGAAGGCTGTGTAGGAGTGTGGGACAATAAATGGTTGAGATTTAATTAGGTGATGAATGGCTAGATTGGAATATAGGGAAAAATAGGAATTTCCAATAGGAATTAAATAAATAGAATTTCTATTAATTATAGAAAAATAGATAAAAGAGTACTTGATATTTTCGGGCAAGAAAATACGAGGGTGCTACGATGGAGAAAATTATGTAGTTGGACTGGGCTCGGTGGAGCCGGATTGGGTCAAAACTGGACATTGTGCAAAAATAGAATTAAAATTAGGTGTTGATGATCATGAGTAAATAAGTAGCACATGGGGATTCCAATAAATGGGACACAAGTGGCGGACGGATAGTAGGCTCAAAGTGGGCCATGTCCATAGTTGGGGCCGACAGGTTTTGGTCGACAGGGGACCCACAAATCAAGTTGGAAAATGAATGTGACGCCGTGGCATGAAATAAAATCGGACCACGTGTCGAAAAAGTTGTACGAATCAAATGGAGCCCGAAATGACATGTCTGAGTGGGAAACGAAGGTCATGGGTGACGAGCGTCTCGAGTAGATCATCAATGAGGAGTTGGTTTCAAGGAAATGACTGGTCTGGTGCTCCCAATTTAAATGTCATGGTAACGCGCTAAAAATGATCAAGAAAAAGAGTGGGAAAATCAATTACTGATCGAACGGTCTAATTCGACCCGAAGTTCAGTGAAGCAGAAAGAGCACAAGGGAACAAGTTTGGGTGGGACATCATATACCGTCATGAAGGTAATCATGTCCACTCCAAAACCCGTGAAGAATATTTCCAGAATTGAACATCCCTGATACTCCAAATATCAATGGCATGAAAAGGTACATTTAAGGAAAAATTAACAAAATAATTTATTGAAACCAATCAAACAGGAAATTAAATAAAATGAAAAAAAAACAACCCGAAATTCAGGGTGCTAACAAACCCTTCTTAGATGCATGACTCGAGCATGCGCCTTAGCAGCTAAAATTTCCTTCGGAGCAGTAGTGGCTATCATTGACCCATGCGCCTCCAATTGGTTATCTTGGCCGAAATTGACCAAGTCCTTCCTCTTGCCATCGACGACGTTGGAAAAAACAGAGAGAGACTTCGGAACCCAAGCTTTACGAGCACGCTTGGCTTTCTGTGTCTTAGCAGCAAAAATAGAATCATTGTCTGAAAGCATCACTTTGTATGCCTACTGGCCAAATTGCATGACGTACATCTTCTCAGTAGAACCAATCTTCGTGATGTCGGATTGGGCCACCACTTTCTCATGGTGAAGAAAGTTGTTCCCAACAGATCATTTTTGTTTCAACACAAAAAGTCCAAAGGACTAAAACTTTTGTATTAAAGTAAAGAAAAGAGTACAATGGGAATCCTTAACAAAAATTCCAAGTACAATAAATCTGGGGATTGGGGCGAAGGAAGTTATGTCTACTTCAACTTCTTTACTCCATTGACGATTCGATACGAAGGTTGATGATGCTTGTCTACTGATGAATTCTTGACAACAAAGGAAACTCTATCACTGAAATCTCTCTCGCTCTGTCTATGCCTCTGTGTCTCTCTGTGCCCTTCTATGTGTGTCGAGCGAGGAAGATACTGTCATCTATTTATAGCTTTTCTTCACTAAAACAGCTATGCACGTATGGGCAGGAAATATACTGTATTTTGTCTCAAAGGCACATGGAGGTAAAATAGGCACATGAAGCTTAGAATTAGTGGAGGGTGAACGTGCACTGAGATCACGTACAACCCGCCATGTAGCTTGAGACGTGCTGCACGAAACACTGCCATATCAGCACACGATCTTCACTGTGAGTTAACTATGCGTCAAATAGTTTTAGACGCATAACATATGACTTCATACTGCAAATAACGTTTCACAATGTTTAATGATATCTTAGTAATAGCCGCATAAGACTGCTCTTGTACAGCTGTAAAAAATATTATATTGATGGTGATGTAACCACTGATACCTTCCTCGGAGTCTGTACACTGCATACTGCACACTGCAAGTGGTTCATCATTTTATTTAGGAGATAAAAAGAGTCATGCATCATATATACCATACATCTTTCCGACTCCTATTTGGCTGTGTCTAAAACTGCTTTCAGACTTTGAGATTTTCACCCTTTAGGCGCATGAAGGTTATGCGCCTTTGTTTATATTTTTCATGCTTCTACACTGATATAGTCTAGTTTTACAAGCTTTATTTTTTTTGTCATGAGCTTGTTCTTACAGTTGTATTAAGGTCTAGCCAACTTTATTATATATTGTCTTTCTTGGTATTTTATTCTTATGTAATCGGTGTATTACTGTTTGATCAGCAGTGGTATACTTGGTTCTCACTTGAGAGGATATTCTATAGATTGAGATATAATTGGACTTGCTAATTATAGTTGGACTTGACCTCTAGACAGCTTATACGTATTCAAGCTCGGTTGGAGTCCATTGATACTTAGCTGACATGTTTTCGTATCCTGGTCCTACGTATTTTGGGACTAGGGCATTACATACTTTTATGGTGGCACATGCAGGTCAGAGCATATCGCCTCAGTTACGTTATTGTATCGAACGAGCCTGCAATAGGATAGCATATTTGGATCTAAAAACACAATTTCTTTGAAAATTCTTTTGATTTCATCTATCGCCCTTGGAACTCAAAATTTTTATTCGATCATCTTTCTTAAATTCCTTACCATGAATTCTCGCATTTCTCTATTTCAGAAGGATGAATGCTCGTGCTTGACACTCCTTTGGATTGTATTTTATCATATGATATAAGATAGTTATTAAAGAATCTTAAAAAGGGATTGATTGTTTAAGGTAATGAGGGTTGGATAGACGCCTCTAATAGATAGACCAAGTAGATTAGATTGACAAAATATAATTCTTATAAGTGATTTAACCCTAACGAGATATTCTAGGATCAATGGACCACGACCACTCTACTATATACCTCTTTGGAGAATTTAGGGATTACTTGTCAGAAGATGGGATTACGTCCCAATTGAGTGCACCTAGAACGCCCCAACAGAATGGCATTGCAGAAAGAAGGAATATGACTCTTATGGAGATGGTTAGATTAATGATGAGTTATTCAGATTTGTCAGATTCATTTTGGGGATATGCCTTAGAGACTACAGCTTATATTATGAACTTGGTACCTTCTAAGTTAGTACCTATTACTCCCATAGGGCGGTGGACCGGGTAGAAGCCTAGTCTTAAGCATGTTCGGATTTAGGGTAGTCCAGCACATGTGCTGAATGGAAAAACAGACAAGTTGGAATCTCATACACAAGTACGCTTGTTTTTAGGCTATCCAACATGAACGAAAGGAGGTCTATTTTATAGTCCTAAGGATCATAATGTCATTGTTAGCACCAATGCCTGATTCTTAGAGGAAGATTATGTGATGAACCATAAACCAATGAGTAGAGTTGTTATAGAAGAATTGAGAGGAGAGATACCTAATACTTCAATACCAACAGTACAAGAGGATGAACCACAAGTAACTGTATAACGTGTCATAAATGTTACACCACAACTATAGTTCCTCGTCGTAGTAAGAGGGTTGTGATACAACCTGACAAATTTATGTTCTTGGGAGAGTCATCAGACTTCGTACCTGAGGAACAAGATTATGATCCTTGTATCTATGATGAAGCACTCCAAGATGAAGATGCAGAATCTTGGCAAAAAGCAATGATATCAGAAATAGAATCAATGGATTCTAATAAGATCTGGGAGCTTGTATAACCACCCACTGGTGTAAAAGCCATTGGATGCAAGTGGGTTTATAAGAAAAATAGGAGCAGATGGTAAGGTTGAAACCTTTAAAGTATGGCTTGTTGCAAAAAGTTTTACTCAGAAAGAGGGTATTGATTATGAGAAAACCTTTTCGCCAGTAGCCATGCTTAAGTCTATTTGGATTCTTTTATCTTTTGCAGCTCATCTTAATTATGAGATTTGGCAAATGGATGTCAAGACAGTTTTCCTTAATGGAAGGCTTGAGTAAAACATATATATGAAGCAACTAGACAGGTTCATTGAAAAGGGTCAATAGCATCTTGTTTGTAAGCTCAAGAAGTCCATTTATGGACTTAAGCAAGCTTCCAGATCTTGGTACATCTATTTTGATTAGGTGATAAAATCCTACAGATTTGATCAATGTCCAGATGAATCTTGTGTATACAAAAAATGTGACAGAAACGTTGTGGTATATCTAGGACTTTACGTGGATGATATCTTGCTCATTAGAAACAATGTGAAGGTGTTATCACATGTAAGGGTATATTTATCCAAACAGTTTAATATGAAGGACTTGGGATAAGCAGGTCACATCCTTGGGATCAAAGTTCTACGAGATCGCAAGAAAATGGTGTTGGACTTATGTTAACCTACCTATATCGATACTGTACTAACACGTTTTAACATACAAAGATCAAGAAAGATTTCATACCTTTTAGGAATGGAATAACTCTATCAAAGGAGGAGTATCCGAGGACACCTAAAGAGATAGACGACATGATAGCGGTTTCTTATACTTCGGCAGTTGGAAGCTTAATGTATGCAATGTTATGTACGAGACCAGACATCTGTTTTGTCGTTGGCATGGTTAACAAATATCAGCCTAACCCAAGACAAGATCACTGGACTGCGGTAATTTTTTTTGAAATACTTAAAATGGACTAAAGATTATATGCTGGTTTACCAGGCATATACTTTAGAGCCCTTGGGGTATACAGATACAGACTCAGATTTTTAGTCAGATAGGGATTCTAGAAAATCTACCTTGGGTTATGTATTTACCTTAGAAGGTGGAGCCATAGTATGGAGGAGCATCAAGCAAAAATGTATTACTGATTCCACCATGGAAGCCGAGTATGCGACAACCTTTGAGGCAACCAAAGAAGCGGTTTGGCTCAAAACTTCCTATTGGACTTGGATGTGGTACCTAGTTTGCCTCATGCTATTATACTTTATTGTGATAATTGTGGTTGTCACGACCCGCACCCGTTTTTTTTTAAAACGGATGCAAGCACGTGTCCAAGCCAGCCTACGCTGTAGTGTCGGCGTAGAACGCTGTCTAGCCACAATGCTCAATATCACATAAAAGAAATACTTTATTTGATCATTCACAAACTAAATTAATTACCATATTCACAAGTTTACATTTGAATACAAGGTACAACGTCTCACAAAATTGTAAAAAGACAACTACATGAATACTAAACTATTTTACTAGCCTCTAGGTTTGGCCTCCGCATGTACCCATGTCTCCCGAATCCGATGCTAAAGGCAGCCACGACTAATATATAAAATTTTGGTTTCCAGTCAGGAATAGAACGAGTACAATTCACTGAATGCATTTCCAATATATGAAAATGACTATAAAGCAGAGGTTAGTCTTTAATTATATGTTTTGAAAATAAACAGGAAAAAGGCATGAAAAATAGTAGAAAATCAACAGTAAAAGAATAAACCAAATAATACCTTCCAAATATATGAAGTACCTTTGATATGTGATCGGTCTGGGACACTACACCGCGAGGTCTACGAGGTCTACTTGCATGAAAATAAACAATGTCTACGAGATCTACTTGCAGAAAATAAACAATATCTACGAGATCTACAATGTCTAGGTCAGATCACACATCCTTGGTACTTCTCATTCTCGACTCAATCAAAATATGACAGAATATAAAATGGAGACAAAAACCACATAAAGAATGACCAACAGTGAAATATAGAAAAATTCAATATCGAAAACAACCAACAAACTGTACTCGCCTGTGGTCCTTAGCTGGTGAAACCGATAGTCCCGTTGTGTCCAAGATAGTCCAATTTGGCTAGGGTCGCCAAGTAGAGGTCCGATTTCGCAAAAGAGATAAAAATATTTGATTAGTCATGATAAAGGGCAAACTAATCTAAAAGATTTGGTTTAGGAAAATATATCTATTTAGAAGAGTATACCTAATAATCCATTTAGAAATTATTATTGCATTTATAAAACTTATTAGAATTATTGTATATCTAAAAGCCAAATTCTTTATTAATAAATTCCATAATATTTACCATATATAAAATATATACCTGTTTATATAAAAATAGTTATATTTAGTTTTTTAAGACTACTAATAAATTCACTATTACGTATTATTTTTAGAAAATACTTATATACTCAAAGCCCATAATATTAAGCACAAAACTACTTATATGAATATAGTTTAAACTAAATTCTCAATGCCCATACGCTTTAACCCAAATCCAATAATTTATAAATATGGAAATATTTAACATTTATTTAAACAACGGCTATAATACTTAATGATAATAATAATACCATAGAATTGATTAAATATCAATGACGATTATAATAATAATGTTAATAATAATAACAGTAGCAATGCTAAATTATACACTATCAATCCCTTACTTCTCCCCTTCCTCGTTTACTCTGTAGCACATAAAACAAGCAAACAACAAAAGGGAAATTAGAGAACAGTAGAGAAGGAGGAAGAGTAGAGCTTCTGATAGGGACATAGATGTGGCGATGCGCTCCAGAGGCTCGACGCACGGCACCTTGGTGACCAGATCCATCGCGAGTGGGCAACGCTTGGCACGACGGGGCAGCCGAGAACGCGATGCTCGACACGAGGTGGAGGAAAAGCGGGGAAGCGCTCGCTGGGCACTGGCGCTACGGAGAAGGATCCGTCGCCGGTCGTCTGCGCACGGAGGCAAGCGTCCACGGTGGTCAGTACGACGCTGGCCCTCCGAGGAACCGGCGTCGCTCTGGCGGCGCACAGCCGTGGCGTGCGGGAAAAGGCTGCATCAACGGCGTTCTAGAGCAGCCGTGATGCTGCGGCACAGGGTCGGGCTGGAGGCGCGGCTCCAGGGGAGGGAAGGAGGGCACGTGCGGTGGTTGCTCACCGCTGGGCGGCTTCGGTGGGCTTATTCGGAGAGGAACGGTTAGGTTTTGATTTTGATTTCTATTTTATTCGTATCCGGGTTCGGACACGATAATGTGTTGTAGAGAACGGTGTTGGGAAAGAAACACGGAAACCTTTCCCCAAACCGGAGAGTACCTGCGAGAGGACCGAGCAATACAACGCACGAACCCAAAAACAAGCACACAAAACAATCCACGCAGACACAGAGAATTTTTGACGTAGAAAACTCTTGCGGGAAAAAACTACGGGACGATCGGAGTCCAACCCTGAGAAGCCTCCACTAATGGAATAGAAGAATTACACCCTCTACAAACTCCTCCCGATCCAAATCGGATCCCCACAACACTCAGAGATAAGAACAATGATTACAAGGCTACGAAGAGCGAGAACAACGAGTAGAGATTACCCGAACATGATCTCCTTCGAACAGCGACCTTCAATCCTCCGTCTTCTTCTCCGAAGTTGTAATGGCACTCTTGCCTCCTTCCTCTCTCAAACTTGTGTTGTCCAATGCGTTGCACTTATGAATTAGGGTTGAGAAATCTCAATATAACTCCCTAATCCCGTAACCAACCTGGACCGTTGGATTAGATCCAATGATGAAAACTCATCCAGAAATCCGCTTCAGCCCCCGACGACACAGAGTTCGGCCAGAACTCTGTGTCGAGCATCCAGAACCTCACGCCACAATGCTGGAGTGGCCAGACCGAGTTCGGCCCGAACTCGCCATGGGACCGAGTTCGGCCCGAACTCGGATCCCCTGTTCCAGAACCTCCCTCTGGGCAGTAACAGCAGCAGCGACTCCGCGTCGCCTACTTCCCGAGCTTCTTCGACACACGAACGGCGCTCGTCGCACTCCGGGGCCTTCTCCACATAGGTTGGGAACCCCACCCACTCCAACAAATCTCTCCTTTCACAACTATGGGGAGGATGTCGTCATCCCGACGACCTGCCTGCAGTACTCAAACTTCCCCCTTGGTAGAATCTTTGTGAACATATCAGCTCCGTTGTCATCTGTATGCACCTTCTCAAGCTCCGCGTCCTTCTTCTCAACCACATCCCGTATCCAATGATACCGGGTCTCGATGTGCTTGGACCGGCTATGAAACGTCTGATTCTTCACAAGGTGGATCGTACTCTGACTGTCGCAAAGCAAAGTATACTGCTCTTGCTTCAGTCCTATTTCCTGCAGCAACTTCTTCATCCACAACAGCTCCTTGCAAGCCTCCGTCGCCGCAATGTACTCTGCCTCTGTCGTCGACAAGGAAACACACTTCTGCAACCGCGACTGCCACGATACTGCTCCTCCCGCAAACATCATCACGTAGCCCGAAGTCGATCACCTCGTGTCTACATCTCCAGCCATATCAGCGTCGGTATACCCAACCAGCTTCGGCTCGTCACCACCAAAGGAAAGTCTCCAACCGGCAGTGCCCTGAAGGTATCGTAGAATCCACTTGACCGCACTCCAATATACCTTTCCAGGATTTGAAAGATACCTGCTAACCGTACCAACTGTATGAGCAATATCTGGCCTCGTACACACCATAGCATACATCAGGCTTCCCACAGCTGAGGCATATGGAACCCGCTCCATATCTTTCTTCTCGTCTTCGGTAGATGGACACTGTTCCTCAGTGAGCTTAAAGTGAGCCGCGAGGGGGGAACTCACTTTCTTCAACCCGTCCATCCCGAAATGCTGAAGTACCCGGTGAATGTACTTCTTTTGGGACAAGTGTAGCAGCTTGGACTCTCTCTCTCGGCTGATCTCCATCCCAAAAATAGTCGTCGCTGCGCCCAAATCCTTCATAGAGAAGGCCGCGCCCAGTTGACGCTTCAACTCCGCTATCCTAGTGGCATTCCGACCCACTAATAGCATATCATCAACATAGAGCAACAAAATGATGAAATCATCATCGGCAAAATACCTCACAAATGCACAATGATCCGACGTCGTCCGTGCATAACCATGCTCCCCCATAAACGACTCGAACTTCCTGTACCACTGCCTCGGAGCCTGCTTTAGACCATACAAGCTCTTCCTCAACCGGCAGACCAAATGTGACTTGCCCTTCTCGCAGAATCCCTCTGGCTGCTCCATGTACAACTCCTCCTCAAGATCACCGTAGAGGAATGCCATCTTCACGTCCATCTGCTCGACCTCCAAGTCGAAACTGGCTGCTAATGCTAGCACCACCCGAATAGACGAATGCTTGACGACAGGCGAAAAGATCTCATCATAATCCACGCCTTTTCGCTGACCGTAGCCTTTGACTACCAGCCTCACTTTGTATCGAGGGCGAGTAGCATCTTCCGTCTGCTTTACTCTGAACACCCATCGATTCTTCAAAGCCTTCTTGCCCTTTGGCAACCGTACCAGATCATAAGTGGAATTGGTGTGCAAGGAACTCATCTCCTCCTGCATAGCCACCATCCACTCCTGCCTGTGTTTGTCTTCCATAGCCTCTGCGAAACTTTCGGGCTCCCCCCGTCAGTCAATAGCACATACTCATCCGGTGAGTATCTCGTAGATGGTTGACGATCCCTGTCACTCCTTCTCAGTGGAGCCACTGGTGCTGGCTGTATACCGACAGCCTCCGCCCCTTCAGGAACTACCTCTCCGGCATGCTCATCCTCCTGAGGGACACCCTGACCACCATCAGCAGGCTGATGATCAAGGTTGGGAGCAACTCCATGTACTGGCTCCCCCATAACTGGATCCTCTGCGATGTCCTCTGGAAACTGCTCGAAGTGAAATAACTCTAACTCAGGCAATTCTTCAGCCTCAGAAGGCGTCTCGGAATCCTGAGTGTTGGTCATGGTCTGATCCTCGACGAACACCACGTCCCTGCTTCTGTAGAGCTTTCCTTCCACTGGGTCGTAGAGTCTATAGCCAAACTCATCCCGACCATAGCCGACAAAGACGCATCGCCTCGTCTTCGGCTCAAGTTTGGTCCTCTCGTCCTTCGGTACATGCACGAAGGCTTTACAACCAAACGCCCGCAGGTGATTGTATGATGGCTCTTTGTCGTACCATACTTTGTCAGGCACATCACCCTGCAAAGGAGCACTAGGAGACAAATTAATAATATAAGCAGCTGTGAGAAGCGCCTCACCCCAATAACTGCCCGACAAGTTTGCTTCTGACAGCAAATACCGCACCCTCTCCATCAGTGTCCTGTTCATGCGCTCCGCTACACCATTGAGCTGAGGTGTCTTTGGCGGAGTCTTCTGGTGTCGTATCCCTTGCTCTCTGCAATACGCATCAAAGGGACCGATGTATTTGCCGCCATTGTCGGACCGAACACACAACAACTTCTTGCCCGTCTCCCTTTCAACAGAGGCCTGAAACTCCTTGAAAGTAGGCAGCACCTGATCCTTGGTCTTTAAGGCATAGACCCAAACCTTCCTAGAACAATCATCAATAAAGGTTACAAAGTAAGAAGCACCACCAAGAGATTTTACCTTCATAGGACCGCAGACATCCGAGTGAATCAACTCGAGCAACGCCGGCTTCCTCGAACTTGGGTGACTTTGAAAAGACACCCTATTTTGCTTTCCAGCTAAACAGTGCGTGCACTTCTCCAATTTTGTAGACTTGAGCCCCAGAATCACTTTTCTGTTCACCAAGTAGCTCATCCCCTTCTCGCTGATATGGCTGAGCCGCCTGTGCCACAACTCGGTAGACGCATTACTGACTGCGTTCACCTTCTGTGCCCCCTCTGCGCTCCCCTCCATATAGTAGAGATCGGACTTCTTGCTTCCTCTGGCAATCACCAACGAACCTCTGGAAAGCTTCCACTGACTGTTCCCGAAGAGACTGAAGAATCCCTCGTCATCCAACCTTCCAACCGACACCAGGTTGAAACGGATATCAGGGACATGACGAACATCCTTGAGAATAAGAACCGTACCCGTCTTCATTCTCAAATGCACATCTCCAACGGCAACCGCCTTCGACACATCTCCGTTGCCCATCTTCAACACGCCGCAGTCGTCTGTCGTGTAAGTGGCAAACAGTGCCCTATTGTGAGATACATGTGCTGAAGCCCCTGAGTCCACCAGCCAAGAATTGTCATCGCAGGCGAGGTTAGTAATGACCTCATCACCTACGACGATCACATCGCCTCCATGCACCGAGGCCGCCGCTGTAGTGTTCTCTTCTTGCTTCCCCTTGTCGCCCTTCTTCTCTCTCTTCCAAGCGAAACAATTCCGCTTGATATGGCCCTTCTTACCGTAATGGTAACACTCTGAGTCCTCGTAACGACCCTTGGACTTCCCCCTGCTCTTGTCTCTGCCACCACCTGGACCCCTGCTTTTGCCCCTTCCGCGGCTCTCTGAAACAAGTGCCTCTGAGTGGTGGGATGTGGATGAAGTGCCCTGAGAACGTCTCCGCATCTTTTCATTCAACACCCCGCTCTTGGCAAACTCCAGACTGACCACGCCCTCTGGAGCAGAAGCAATCATAGATACTCGTACGGTCTCCCACGAGTCTGGCAAAGTACACAGCAGCCATAGTCCCTGAACTTCGTCGTCGAACTTGACTCCCATAGAAGATAGCTAGTCAACCACGCCCTGGAACTCACTCAAGTGATCCGAAATAGACGCCCCATCCTTGTACCGCAGACCCATCATCATTCGGATCAGGAACAACTTGTTTACCCCGGTCTTCTTCGCATACAAGGATTCCAGCTTATCCCACAACGTCTTCGCGTGCTCAATATTGGCAACGTGATTGTACACGTTCTCATCAACAAACTGCCTTATGTACCCACACACCTGTATGTGCTCGAATGTCCAGTCCTCCTCGAATTTATCACTGGGCCTCTCGGATGCAAATACGGGTAGATACAGCTTCTTGACAAATAGCAAATCTTTCATCTTGCTCCGCCAATAATGATAGTTTGTGCCATTAAGGTTCACCATGCGCACCGGCTTTGCGTCCATCTCTCCTCTCTGGTTCCTCTGTCAACTCCTGACACCCTTTGAACCCAAAGCTCTGATACCACTCTGTTGGGAAAGAAACGCGGAAACCTTTCCCCAAACCGGAGAGTACCTGCGAGAGGACCGAGCAATACAACGTACGAACCCAAAAACAAGCACACAAAACAATCCACGCAGACACAGAGAATTTTTGACGTGGAAAACCCTTGCGGGAAAAAACCACGGGACGATCGGAGTCCAACCCTGAGAAGCCTCCACTAATGGAATAGAAGAATTACACCCTCTACAAACTCCTCCCAATCCAAATTGGATCCCTACAACACTCAGGGATAAGAACAATGATTACAAGGCTACGAAGAGCGAGAACGACGAGTAGAGATTACTCGAACACGATCTCCTTCGAACAGCGACCTTCAATCCTCCGTCTTCTTCTCCGAAGTTGTAATGGCACTCTTGCCTCCTTTCTCTCTCAAACTTGTGTTGTCCAATGCGTTGCACTTATGAATTAGGGTTGAGAAATCTCAATATAACTCCCTAATCCCGCAACCAACCTGGACCGTTGGATTAGATCCAATGATGAAAACTCATCCAGAAATCTGCTTCAGCCCCCGACGACACAGAGTTCGGCCAGAACTCTGTGTCGAGCATCCAGAACCTCACGCCACAATGCTGGAGTGGCCAGACCGAGTTCGGCCCAAACTCGCCATGGGACCGAGTTCGGCCCGAACTCGGATCCCCTGTTCCAGAACCTCCCTCTGGGCAGTAACAGCAGCAGCGACTCCGCGTCGCCTACTTCCCGAGCTTCTTCGACACACGAACGGTGCTCGTCGCACTCCGGGGCCTTCTCCACATAGGTTGGGAACCCCACCCACTCCAAAAAACGGGATGAGAAAACGGATGCATACATGGACACGGACGCCCGGGGTCGGACTCGAGGCTCGCACGATAATTGTGATGGTGGACACGGACACTTCGGCCATGGTTTGTTTATTTTTCTGTGTTGTGTGAATGGGAGGCTTGGTGTACAGAGGTGGTGTTGATGATGTCGATGGTGAGGGCGGTGTTTGATGGTGAGTATGGTGGAGGCGAACATGCGGCGACGGCGGTGCTTGGAACGGAGATGCTGATGATGTGGTCGGGAGGGGTGATAGGATGATGGCGCTCGTCGGGATTTGGGGGTTGGCCTGGCGTGTTCAAACGTGACCGAGCGGTCGGCCGATGGCTCGGCATGCTATGGTGAAGGTGGCGGGGAGCCTTCAGTCGGTTGTGGCAAAATATAGGTAGTTTCTTGTTTAGGAGATTAGCAGGTATATGCATATATATATGGAGAAGATTTAATAGGTTGGAGGGATCGGTAGGAAAGATAGGGTGTGTTACCTACCATATGGCAGAGGTTATCATATCCACAATATCTTTTAAGATCCATTTGGATGGAGAATATTCTAATTCAAATATGTAGACAATATCAAGAATACTAAAAGATAAAGCTTCCAGTTAATTCAATCAACTAAAATATAAAAAACTAGTTGAATTTAATCTTAATCCAATAATTGATCATACCATTAATTTAAATCAACATTTAATATTACCCAATAGTTTCAAACATACAAATTCAAATATTGAATAATTAATTAAATAATATTTTATGTCGTCAAGATAATAAAACGTAAATTTTTGTTAATCCAAATTCTATAACATATTTATAATTTTCAAACCATTTTCGTAGTTAATATCTTGGAAGCCCAAAATTCCAACCAAATATTTGTAATGCAATGATGAACTCAAAAATAAATATTTTTGTTAAAATCAAATATTATTTTCAAATCATAAAATATTGAACTAGTTTTGAAATAAAATAGTAAAATAATGCTCATACATTTTTTCGAAGAGGATCTATTCCAAAACAAAAAAAATATAAATTTGAGAATTTCGGGAAGAGGAGTTACAGTGGTGCAGTTGCAAACTCGAAGGATCCATGAGCCCATAAGACAGGTAAACACATTGAGCACAAGTAGGACCTGATACGAGATATCGTAAAGAGAGGAGATGTTATTGTGACCTGGATAGCATCAACAAAAAACCTAGATGATCCCTTTACAAAGAGATTACCGTCTAATGCTTTTGATAGTCATGTGGAGGGAATATGAGTTAGATGCGTGGCAGCATGGCTTTAAGTATAAGTTAGAGACTTGAACAATATATTAAAATGCAATGCTTTTTAATATAAGTGGAAGATTGTTACAGTTATATAATAAAAGTATCACTTTTGTATTAACTTTATTTTCTTATTTTTTTGAATGAAAATCATATGGGCCAACGTTTGCATATTATATTTGTTATATTATTAGTACAAGTGTCCGATATTCTATATTGTATATAATATGGTGTGGGGTGTCAAACAAAAGATCATATTATCAGTTCCCGATAGAATATATAAATGGTTTACAACCTAGATGGATTTGGACAAATCCTTTGTAAGGTTGTAGTGTAGTCTGACATTAGTCTATCTTGACTATAGGTTTATACTAGTAAACTTTATGAGTATTGAACAATATCACTTGAGGTTGTTTTCTTTATACTGACTACATAAGGGAACAATTACCTCTATTATTATGGATGCTTGTGCTCTTAATCCGGATATAATAATAGACATGTATATGCAGTGTACAAGAGTGCGATTCATTATGGGTCAACAACCTCTATGAATTGGGTAATGGCATTATGTGTATGATGGACTGTTGATTATAAAAGGAATCTATACCCCAGTATATTGGGTTATTGATGTCCCCATAAGAAGCTTATAAGGATAGTCATGTAAACCCTGTAGATAGATTATATCCGACATGACAAATAAAGTTGAGTGGCATTACTTAAGGTAAAATGTCGATTAATATAGTTGCTAGTAACTTAATTTGATCGACGAGCATTCGATATCTTAATATGGGATGACGAACATGTATATATAAGAAGCCCATAAACATAATTTGGGATTTGGAAAATAGTGCAACAATAGCTCTTTGGGGGACCGAGCTATTGTTAACCAGCCTGAGTTGTGCGTTCGGGCTGAAAACGGGATACCTAGATCCATTAGGAGACCTAACTCTAAGTTCTCCTCGTGGTCCCTGTTGTAGCCTATATATATCCTCTATTCTATGACCGTCATAACAATTAGAAAAAAGTAGCTTTCTCTAAATTCCTTCTTAACGTAAGGAGATAAAAAGATGTCAGCCAAGGAGAAAAAGAAGGTTAGAAGATCGTCGCCCATATGATGTCCAACCCGAGGAAGGAATATAGCAGGAGATCTTAAGGTCGTTGACTAATCAAGGTTGTTGGAAACCGTTATCTACTTCTCATGCTTCATGTATAATTCATGATCCCTAGTTTTCGCCATTGAAGTGTTAGATCACACTTTAAACCTGTTCATGCTTTATCGTTCGATATGCACACTAATTTGCAATCCTAGGATTCTTTCCATTAAAGGGTTAGGATTGACACATGCACATATTAACTCTGAAGTCTTGTCGCATGGATGAGGAATCGTCATGCGCACATGGATAAGGAATCGTTATGTTGTAATCAGTCTTTGCCGCATGGACGCAGTTCGTCGTATGGTTCAATCCCAAATCCTAGGTTTCCCAGTTTCATTAGTTCGTCTGCCAGAGGGCTGTAAAAGACCAAGCATTAGCTAACTTCTTGGCGGCACACCCAATACCGGAAGCTAAAAAATATACGATGACATCCCCAATGAAGTGTCGGACTCTAGAGCTGCCATACCTAAGACTGTCTGAAAGATGTTCTTTGACGGTGCTTCAAGGACAAGCCAATGACGAGATTGTTGTCGGAGTCGGGGTAGTGCTTATCTCTCTCGACGACTTGGTCATCCATCGCACGTACTCTCTTGTGGAGCCATGTTCCAAAAGTGTGAGAGAAATATAGTTGTATACCTAGTATTTTACATGGATGATATCTTGCTCATTGGAAACAATATGAAGGTGTTATCTCATGTAAGGGTATATTTATCCAAATAGTTTGATATGAAGGACTTGGGATAAGCAGGTCACATCCTTGGGATCAAAGTTCTACGAGATCGCAAGAAAATAGTGTTGGACTTATCTTAACCTACCTATATCGATACTGTACTAACTCGTTTTAGCATGCAAAATTCAAGAAAGATTTCATACCTTTTAGGCATGGAATAACTCTATCAAAGGAGCAGTGTCGTAGGACACCTAAAGAGATAGAGGACATGAAAGCGGTTCCTTATGCTTCGGCAGTTGGAAGCTTAATGTATGTAATACTATGTACGAGACCAGACATCTGCTTTATCGTTGGCATGGTTAACAAATATCAGCCTAACCCAAGACAAGATCACTGGACTGCGGTAATTTTTTTTTTAAGTACTTAAAATGGACTAAAGATTATATGCTGGTTTACCAGACATATACTTTAGAGCCCTTGGGGTATACAGACTAAGGTTTTAGTCAGATAGGGATTCTAGAAAATCTACCTCGGGTTATGTATTTACCTTAGAAGGTGGAGCCATAGTATGGAGGAGCATCAAGCAAAAATGTATTGCTGATTCCACCATGGAAGCCGAGTATACGACAGCCTCTGAGGCAGCCAAAGTAGCAGTTTGGCTCAGAAACTTCTACTGGACTTGGATGTGGTACCTAGTTTGCCTAAGGTTATTATAATTTATTATGATAATAGTGGTGCAGTTGCAAACTCGAAGGAACCATGAGCCCATTAGACAGGTAAACACATTGAGCACAAGTAAGATCTGATACGAGATATCGTAAAGAGAGGAGATGTTGTTGTGACCAAGATAGCATCAACAAACAACCTAGATGATCCCTTTACAAAGAGATTATCGGCTAATGCTTTTGATAGTCATGTGGAGGGAATAAGAGTTAGATGCATGGCAGCATGGCTTTAAGTATAAGTTAGAGATTTGTAATAGTATATTAAAAAGCAATGCTTTGAGTATAAGTGGAAGATTGTTACGGTTATAAACTAAAAGCATCACTTTTGTATTAACTTTAGTTCCTTATCTTTTTTGAATGAGAATCATATAGGCCAATGTTTGCATATTATATTTGTTATACTATTATTACAAGTGTCCGATATTCTACATTGTATATAATATGGTATGGGGTGTCAAACAAAAGATCATATTATAAGTTTTCGGTAGAATATATTAATGGTTCACAACCTAGTTGGATTTGGACAAATCATTGGTAAGGTTGTAGTGTAGTCTGACATCAGTCTATCTTGACTATATGTTTACACTAGTACACTTTATGTGTATTGAACAGGACCACTTGAGGTTAGAGCTGTTAAGTAGGCTGGCCCGATACAAAATTTGGGTGGGCAGGGCTGGGCCCGAACCACTTGGTGGGTGGAAAATCTCAGCCCAGTCCGACACGTGATCCACGGTACGGTGGGCTTCGGGTCGGGTTGGGCCGGGCTGGGCCGTGCCGAGACTTGTTTGGCACATGATAAATTTGGGTATTCATTTTTGTTCTTCTTCTCCAAAATTTTGTTCCTATGGCTTAGCCTTAACAACACAGTCACCGTCCGTCCATGCACCAATGAAGACTGGCTGGCATGTACCCACAAAGTGAAGCCGAGCACAGTACAAATCGAGCACATGTACCCACAAAGCAAAGCCAAGCTAAGCACAACAAAGCACAAATTTCTTGGGCCAGAGCCAAGCACAACACAAATTTCTTGGGCTAAAGCCAAGCGTAACACACATTGCCAAACTAATGATAAGAAGTATTTGGGCTTTGGGTGGGCCGGGTCGGACTTCGGGCCGGACCGGGCTTGGGCTTCGGGCCGGGTTGAGCCTATTTTATGGGCCGATATACGTGACCCGGCATGACCCATTATACGGGTTTGGGCCGGCCCTGGACCACGATTAATTTGGGCCGGGCCGGCACATGGGCAATTTTTTTGGGCCGGGCTCGTGCCGGGCTGGGCCGGCCCAGCCCAATTGACAGGTCTACTTGAGGTTGTTCTCTTTATACTGACTACATAAGTGAACAATTACCTCTATTATTATGGATGCTTGGGCTCTTAATCCGGATATAATAATAGACATGTATATGCATGTGCAAGTGTGAGATTCATT
The DNA here is from genome assembly GCA_029216955.1 of Iris pallida. Taxonomy (NCBI): domain Eukaryota; kingdom Viridiplantae; phylum Streptophyta; class Magnoliopsida; order Asparagales; family Iridaceae; genus Iris; species Iris pallida. The sequence continues at coordinate 2,404,181 of JANAVB010013395.1, forward strand.
ATGGGTCAACAACCTCTATAAATTGGGTAATGATATTGTGTGTATAATGGACTATTAATTATAAAAGGAATCTATGTCCCGACATATCGAGTTCATAATGTCCCCATAAGGAGTTTATAAGGATGGTCATGTAAACCCTACAGATGGATTATAACCGACATGACAAATGAAGTAGAGTGGCATTACTTAAGGATAAAAGATGTTGATCAATATTGTTGCCAGTAACTTAATTTGATCGACGTACATTCGATATCTTAATATGGGATGACGAACAAGCATATATAAGGAGCCCATAAACATAATTTGGGATTAGGAAGATAATGTAACAATAGCTATTTAGGGGACCGAGTTATTGTTAATGAGCTTGAGTTGTATGTTCGGGCTGAACACGAGATACCTAGATCCATTAGGAGACCTAAACCTAATTTCTCCTCATGGTCCTGTTGTAGCCTACATACATCCTCTATTCTCTGGCCGTCAAAATAATTAGAAAGGAGTAGCTTTCTCTAAATTCCTTCTTGACGTAAGGAGATAAAGATAGGTCATCCAAAGAGAAAAAAAAGGTTAAGAGATCGTCGCCCACACGACGTCCAACCCGAGGAAGAAATACGGCATAAGATCTTGAGGTCACTGACTAATCGAGGTTGCTGGAAACCGTTATCTACTTCTCATGCTTCATGTATAATTCGTGATCCTTAGTTTTCGCCATTGAAGTGTTAGATCATGCTTTAAACTTGTTCATGCTTTATCATTCGATATGCACACCAATTCGTAGTCCTAGGATTATCTCCATTGAAGGGTTAGGATTGACACATGAACAGATTAACTCTAAAGTCTTGCCACATGGATGAGAAATTGTCATGCGCACATGGATAAGGAATCGTTATGCGACAAACTGTCTTTGCCGCATGGATGAGGTTCCGTCGCATGGTTCAATCCCTAATCCTAGGGTTCCCAGTTTCACCAGTTCGTCCGCCAGAGGGCCGTAAAAGACCAAGTGTTAGCCGACTTCTTGGCGGCACACCCAGTACCGAAAACGTAAAAAATATACGATGACATCCCGATAAAGTGTCGGACTCTAGTACGACCATGGCTAAGACTGTCTGAAAGATGTTCTTTGACGGTGCTTCAAGGACAGGACCCAACGATGAGATTATTGTCAGAGTCAGGGTGGTGCTTATCTCTTCCGATGACTTGGTCATCCATCGCACATACTCTCTCGTGGAGCCTTGTTCTAACAATGTGGCAGAATACAATGCCCTTATCATCGGACTTCAACTGGCGAGGCTGATTATCTAGAATCCTAAAGGGACTCCAAGCTAATAGTAAGCCAGGTTCGACATGAATCTAGTGTCTTACTACCAAGCAACAATTGACATGATCTCGACCGTTACCACGTTCTTCATAACACCTTTCCAGGTTGCAGAATATCGAAGCCGATGCCCTTACTGGACTAGCAGCTTTTCGAGCTATCCCAGTCAAAACCCGACATTCAGTCACAGTGATCGGCTAAGAGCTGGTATACACCAAAAATAACTTGCACATATGTCATAGCTATTCTACTGAGACAGATGTCAGTATCAAAGACTAGAGGTTCACTCTCATAGTGTAACCACCACTTTCCTGGAACATGGATATTTTTGACTTTTTCCTAATTATTGTTAGTAGTGTGATTTCATATTATATCTTGAGTGGTAAATTAATTTTCAAAAACTAAACTTTATATTTTGGTTAATTATCTAATAATTAAATAGTGCATATGTATTATTCTTGAATATGACTAATGGTTAGCCTTTGACTAGAATAGTAGTTAGTGATCCTAGAAGACCCAAACTAACTTGTCATGACCACCTAACTAGATGATTAGGACTAGCCTAAATGAACTTTAGTTAGTCTCTAGCTAGATTAGAAGAATTAGTTAGAAGGTTTGACTAAACACCTAACTAGGAAGGAAGGTTTAATTCCTAACTTGTCATGACTAAAGAGAGAGATGTATTGGACCTTTTTCCTTGCCCAAAACCCTAAACTAAACCTATATGGTAGCCCAACTACTTTAAATAACCCCACTTCATCATCTTTCTCCTCTTTCATTCAAAACCCTAACCCTAATTTGGAAGGTTCTTCCCCAATTTCCTCTACTCCCAAATTGAGTCCAAATTCCCTCAAACTAATTGCATTCTCTTCCCCTTGAAGAGGAGAAGGCTCTATTGGCTAGCTTGGGATCTAGATCTAGAAATTTGTGCATTAGGAATCCATCTCCAAATTAGTAAGAGCTCTCTAACCCTCTAATTATCATTCCATTAGTGTAGATGCATTCATTTAGGACCCCATTTGCATTAGGGTGCCATTAGAGAGGAGTTAAGGCTCTCCTCTTCCTATTTGAAGGGTTTCTCCATTTCATTTTGATACAAATTGGGGGAAATCCAAAATTAGGATTCTAGGATTTGTAAAATAGGTAAAGTAGGTCATGCTATTGATTAGGAGCTAGTAGGCATGCCTTGGGTCAAGTTTGGATCCATTTGGAGTGCGTATCACGAGAGTATCGGATACGCACACCAAGTGTTTGATGAAATGACCATAAGAGCATTAACTAGTTAAAATTCAATTTTGAATAATGGTTTGGGTTGCAATTACTATAAGTTTACTAAAGTATGATTATATAGTGTATTGGTGTGGATTGGGATGTGGTATGTATGGATTTGGGGGTTGGATTACTGTGTACTGTTCACCCTATTTTGGGTTGTAGTGTACTGTCACACTAGTTAATGTTGCAGTCCATTTAATTGATCAACCTAGGTTTAACTTGTTGTTCAGGCCTTGCATGACATCCATTAGAGTTCAGTTCGCACTTCATTATTCAGTTACTGTTCACTGCATACTAGGTAATCCCCTGCATCTACATGTTGGTTCAGTCCAGGTTTTGAGACTGCAGTCCATTCATTTCAGTCCTTATTCCCTTTTTAATGTGTCCTGCATATCCTTTGTCTCTGTCCATTGCATGTTTGTCAGTCACTATTTGATGCATATGTTCAGTCTTTGAACATACATATGTGCAGTCACTTGCCTATATTGTTCAGTCTATATATATATATATATATATATATATATATATATATATATATATATATATATATATATATATATATGTACTTTTGGTTCAGTCATTATTTGTTCTGTCCTACCATGTTGTTTTGTCTTAGGAGAGCAGTAAGGTTCCTTCCCAATCCTCTCTTGATGTTCACTTCACTCTTGCTCAGACCTCTATGTGATGGAGTTATCTGTCGATTTGTTCCGAGCTTGGTTCAGTCCCTAACAAATCAAAATGTCCTGCATTCATCCATGTTCAGTCTCATTCCTTTTAATTGTTCAGTCTTGTATCTATTTTAATATTCTGTCCACTGAATGTATAATTCAGTCCTTGATTTGTAAGTTCAATCCTTAAACTAGTAATGGTTAAATCCCCTTTTATGTATCAAACTCCCCATTTCATGTACACAGATGTTAACTACCTCTATTAGAGATCAGTCCATTTGTGATGTCCTCATGTATTAGTTGACTGTGGGTCACCTTCATTACCTTCCTTATTCGACCCCCCTCTGTTCTAACCTGCAGTGGGGATTAGTGGTGAGTTCGAGTGTGAGGGGTTAAAAGAGGAGAGGTCTGTAGGAGGATGTATAAGATTTATATTGATGTTGACCGGTTTAGTCACTTGAACTCAGCCCTTGACCATATGCAGTACAGTCCACATCCATACTGTATATTAATATCTGACCCTATTCAACTATTGTTCAGTCCAAATGTTTACCTACTGCTCATTTACATATCAGTTTCCTTTGCTTTGATGCTCTGTCCATGCATATGTCAGACCATGCATCAGTTAGTTATCAGTCCTTGATTTGTTCAGTCCTTTACATTAGCTTTCCTATCCACTTGAGTGGCAGTCAAGAGGAGGGGAAGACATCATATGGCTGTGTCAGTAACAATTTCTACTTGATTAGTTGATTCCCAGTTAGAGGGTTGCAACCACTTGACTTTGTTCAGATTTTGGACATCTAATGTTCAGACTTGAACATCTATATTGTTTTGTCCCTCAAGTTCAGTTCATATAGGTTGTCCTGCATCATTTAGAGTATTAGTCCAGTTATAGGATGAGATACATTGTATGTTAAGCCCATGCTTAATATTTGTTCAGTTCCTATCTAAATTCCGGTTAAGATATCTCATGTTCAGTTATTCCCTATATGTACCAATCTACCATTTTGTTGTTTCAGTCCCCATCTAATTTCAGTCGAGCTTTCCCCTTGATGTTTTAGTCCACAGATACTTTAAGTATCATCCTTGCAATTGTCCAGTTAGATGTTCAAGCCACCATTGGGTTTTGCAGTCCAGGTTATCATATCAGTCCAGGTTTTGAACTACCAGTTCAATGCACTGGTTACATTTGATGATCAGCCTATATATATATATATATATATATATATATATATATATATATATATATATATTTATATTATTTTTTATTTTATTATTATTTTTTAAGCAAAAGGACTTTTATTGATGTATCATGCGCAAAATGCCGAAGCCTATACAAGTAAGCGCGCCAAGCGCGGAGAAACAACAAAACCTAAAAGCCTAAACCGAGTGCCGGGGGGCGGCACATGTGGCTAGCGCAAAGCCTGCCAAAATCGATCCGAAGAGTGGGAGCATCGATTCTTGAGTTTAAGAATTTGTCGAAGGACTTCGCGGATCAGTTGTGATGGGTTGTATTGGTGGCCTTCGTACCTGAATTTGTTCCAGTTATTCCATAGTACCCAAATTCCAGCGGCTACGGCGATCTGATGGCTATGGGAGCTGCCCTAGTTGTCCAAGATATCGTTGAAGCCCCCGGGCCGATACCTCTTCCTGCATCGGCGAGACAGGTTGCGCCAATTCTGAGTAGCAAGATCTGCGGAGAGCTGGATGTGCTCAGCTATTTCTGATTTGTGAGAGGTACAACAGTGGTAGCTGGATGCGAGGCTGAAGCCGATAGTGGTTAGAGAATCGTCGGTCGGAAGCTTCCTACGCTGAGCTCTCTAGATCAGAAAAGACCACTTGTTGGGGATGTATGATTGCCAAAATAGAGCGATCAGTGGGGACGGCACGCCGCCGCCCCTACCTCTTGCCTGGCTGAGGCTATTGTGAATGAACCTCCGACAGTAGGGGCCCAAATCAATACGTCTGGGAGATCATTGATCCGAACGTCCGCGGCGGCTAGCTCGGTAGTCGCTATGCAGTTAATAACGGTTTTTTTATGATAACGGTCGAGTAGAGTTATTAATATATCACTGATATATCAGATTTATAACGGTAAATACCGGTTTATATTTTTAACACAATTTTTATATATGAACAACACACTTAATATTTATCTATTATAAAATATGCAAGAAGAGTTTCTTTAAGCATTAAAACTAAAAGTTTCATACCCAAATCAACATTACAATATAAAAATACCACTTCAAAACGGTTCAACTAATATGAAAACAAAAAAGATCCCAATTCAACTTTCAAGTTTCAACATCTAATAATCTTCATTAGCCTCAACTTCATTTTCTTCGTTTTTACCATCACCATCTTCTCCACCTTCTTCCATAGTTTGTTCATCTTTATCTTCTTCATCCTCCATATATTCATCATCGTGAACAAGTGAGGAGAGTGAATCTATAACACCTCGTGACCTTGTACTTCTCTCTCTCTTTCTGACTTTTGGTTTTAACAAAACCTAACCGTTATATATCTTTTTTTTGAAAACCGATATATACTAATATATCGGTCATATCGGCCGATAATATCGGTACCGATATTTTACTGATTTTTTTTAAAAAAAATCGGTGCCGAACCGATGCCGTTATATATCGGTTATATAACCGATATATAACAGTTTTTAACTGCTTAGGGTAGTCGTCTCTGGCCTGATCCACTCTCTGATCGCTCCCATCTCCGACCCGATGCAGGGTCCCAATGATCACGGATCGTGCAGTTATAGGGGGCGTTCGGAGACAATTGGTAGACCGTGTTGCCGATCTACCACTCGTGGCAAGGCGACGAGCTGCTATTGCCAAGCTGCATACGGATAAGGGGTTCAGCTAGCTGACAGCCGTGAAGAATACAACACCAGGATGAGAAGGAATGATTGTTGGCTATGGCCCTCGCTGGGAGAGAATGTTGGAAGTATCTAGCTTTCATGAACCGCATCCAGATAGAGTTATGCGATCTCAACTTCCACCACAATTTCATAGAGCAGGCATCCACGATGTGCGATCATTTGATAAAGCCGAGCCCCCCCTCGTCTGTAGATTTGGCCATCGTGTCCCAGCTGGCCCAGTGGTGCTTATCCTTACCATCTTGATGACCCCAGAAGAACTTGGCGAAGAGGGCCTCTAAGGAGGATAGAACCTTCGGGATGGAGGATAGAACGTGCTTGATGAGGATCATCTTTTTGCGTGGAGATAGGTTCGTGTTGTGCCATCCCTCGATCTTCTTCCTCGCCTTGTTAACAAGCCCGCCGAAGATGCCCGAATTAGATCTGCCGTAAACTAGTGGGCAGCCCAGGTAGGTGAACGGTGGGTATGCGATGGAGAAGGAGGTGAGATTGGTGAGAGTGGTCGAGTGGCTCCTGTCAGCTTTGTGGTGGATATAGATGACACTTTTGTCACGGTTGATCCTTTGTTTGGAACATCTGGTGTATTTCTCAAGGATGCTACTGACCACCTCCACAGATCCGACGTCACCGGAGGAGAATATGAGGATGTCGTCGGCATATGCTAGATGAGTGATAAGAGGACAACCGGCGGTGGTATGAAAGTGGTGGAATCTGGAGATGTTAATCATGCTGTTGAGGTTTCTGCTGAGGACTTCAACGGCAATGATAAAGATGATGGAGGATAGAGGGTTTCCTTGACGAACACCTCAGCTAGATTTGAAGAAGCCGTCCGCTTGCCCATTGATGACAGTAGAGAACCATGTGTTGCTTATGGATCTGAATAGGATATCTATCCAGGTTTCGGAGAACTCGAAGGCCCTGAGAACCCAAATTATGAATTGCCAGTCCAGACGATCGTAAGTCTTCTCCATATCTAGCTTGATGGCTACGCTACCCCCCTAGACGGGAATTTTATACATGTTATCATTTTCTGGACTAAAAGGATGTTGTCAGTGATGTTCCGCCCTGGGACAAAGCCACTTTGCTCCTCGGAGATAATCTTAGGGAGGATGTGGGACATGCGGGTGGCTATGATCTTAGAAATGATTTTATTGATGAATGTGCATAAGCTGATCGGTTTGAAATCTTTGAAGGTCTCCGGGTTATCTTTTTTGTGGATCAAAATGAGGTTGGCTCGTGATAAGGATTTGGATAGCAAGCGCCTTGAAAGAAAGCAGTGCGGCGTCGATCACGTCTGTCTCAATGATATCCCAACATGACCGGAAGAAAACTCCAGAGAATCCGTCTGGGCCTGGAGCACTGTGTTCGTCAAGGGCCCAGACCGCAGACTTAACTTCTTCCACGGATGGGGGAATTAATAGCTGCTCATTATCCTGCTCTTCGATTAAGAGAGGGACCTTAGCCAGAAAGACCTCATCCTTGTCGATGACTTCTTTGGTGAATAATTTGGAGTAGAAATTGGCGGCAGCCGCCTGGATGCTTCGCTGATCTTTGAGTAAGGTATCGTTATCATCGAAAATTTGATGAAGGATGAGTTGGTGCCTGCGGCCCCTGACACAGGCGTAGAAGAAAGCGGAGTTTCTGTCGCCTTAGATGTCCCAGGTCAACCTGGCTTTCTGCTTCCAAAATTCTGTCTCCACTTTTAGACAGGATTTGAGGATAGCCTTGGTTAGGTTTAGCGTGGCGCGGGCCTCTGTAGAACTATCCGCAGCAAACCGAATCTCTGCATGAGTGATGTCGTCTTCCGCAGCCTTGATCTCTTGGAAGATGTTGCCAAAAGCGATTCTGCTCCAGGAAGCAAGGGCGCCTCTGGTAGCCTTGAGTCTCGCGGCCACTCTGATAAGGGGGTGGGGGTTGTTCGACGAATTCCAGGCGGATGCTACAATGTTCTAGAATTGAGGATGATGTCTCCAGAAGTCCAGGAATCTGAAAGATTTTTTAATAAGGTTAGAGTTGTTGCTGACTTCAATAAGGAGAGAAGAGTGGTCGGATTCTGTGGAGTTAAGGTGGAAGAGGTTGGGGATGAGATTCATATCGGACCACCGGTTGTTGACGAGGGCACGATTTAGGCGAGAATATTGTCGACGAGCTCCTTCTTGCATGTTACACCAGGTGAAGGTGTTACCGGAGTAGGGGAGGGGGTGCAAGTGAGCTTGGAAAGTAAAGGAGTTAAAGTCGTTCATGGCCGGTTGGTGGGGAGGGAGACCCCCCGATTTTCCTTGGTGCTCGTGATCGTGTTAAAATCCCCAAGGCAGAGCCACGAGAGATTATTGAAGGAGCTGTGGGTGTCTATCAGGGTGTTCCAGAGCTGCTTGCGCTCGACGAAGTCGCAACTGCCATGAACTGCGGAAATGAGGGATCGAAAAGTAAGAGAGGGGTGTTCCACCCAGCAGGAGAGCGCCTGGTCGGAGTCCAGGACGGTACCGAAGAGGCATTCATCGGAGAAGAGGATCCAGATGTCATGGCACCCAGCAATGGCGTTTGGGAACCCGAGCTGAAGTTAGATGGATTTGAGTTGGGAGATTTTGGGTTCGATGATCACTATAATGTCGATCCGGTAGATTTTGATTAGGGTGATTAATCTCCTCATGGTTGGTTTATTGGCCAGCCCTCTGACATTCCTTGCTAGGATGTTAAGCATTTGGAGGATTGTGATTGGGGGTAGGATTGAGCTTGGTGGCTGACCGGGTGGTCATGACCGAGGGCTCTTGAGCTTGTTTCTTTTTCTTCTTGTTTTGGGGGATTTTGGGGACTCTTTGGGTTGGTACGGAGGGTGCTGCCGTCGAGTCACGGAGGCTAGGGACCTTGGTTCATGTGGCATCCTCCGGGGGGTGGGCGAGTTCTGTCTCGATCTTGGTCAGAGCGCTAAGGGGGTTGTTGGAGTTCAGGAAGCCGGCATCCTGGGCTTGTCGGGTCCTGGCCTCATATTCCATGCCTAATGACTGTACGACCTCGAGTAGTGGGGAGGAGATGGATAATTCTACTAGGGAAGGATGGATAATCAGCGCCAACCAATTCTCCCCTGTGATGCCCGAGTCGACGACAGATAGTCCTTCGACGGTCTCATTACCTTCAGCGAGCGGGGTCTTGTCGGGGAGGAGGTTTGCCTGGGTATCGGCCGCAGAAGAGGAGCTGAGGATCTCGAATCTGTTGAGGGGGGTGATATTCGTGGACTTATCTGGAATCATGTTGTTATCTGACGAGGAGGGAGTGCGTGGGCTGGGGGAGCCGTCGCTTTCGATAAAGTGAGAGTGGGAATTGGAGAGGGGGAGGATAGGGCCTGAAATGGGGAGTTGTGTCACCTTCGGGGGTTGAGTCTTTTGTGGAGCTTTCTTCTTGAGCTCCGGGTGGGCCTTAAAGTAATGCTTCGAAAGGTGGCTTCTGATCTGATAGTGCTTGTAGAAGCTTATGCTATTGTCGTACTCGAGCGTCTTGAGGTGCTTCCGTCCTCCTAATTCGGGATGAATAAGAGAGGGAGGGTTGGAAGATAGATCGATCTCTACGTAAATCTTAGCGTAGTTGCCTTTAGACAGCTTGCATGTTTCTTCGACGATGGCTACCAGGGTCCCGAAGGAACTGACAATTCTCTTGAGCGCTGCTGAGGCGAAGCAGACAAAGGGAAGGTTCGGCAGGGTGATCCACGTCGATATAATCTTTGAGTCGACATTGGGGTTGAAACAGGGGACTATTTAGCGATCTTCACGCCGAGGGGCCCGATGTTGGTGGTGCCCTTATGTAACGCCCCAGTTCCAAAATACGTAGGACTAGAAACGTAGATATGCCAGCGTATACATACGAAGTACATGGCCTTGTATGTATACATAAGCTGTAATATGCAGTAGAAACCATAACTAATCTCATCCACAAATAAAGAAAAATAAAGAATTCATATAATGAGAATGAATTTGTCTTGATACAATATGTTGGGCGGAGACAAATCCACTACCAACAAAATAAGAAAAAGTACATAGAAAATGATATAAATTTGGCGAGTGAAGCGAGGACGATCGAAGCGCAATCATCCTCGTAGAAATAGCAATTGTCACAGCTAAAGCTAGAACACCTGCGAAAGACAATAGCACACACCTGGCGAGATAACCAGGTCCTCAGAGGGACGTAACAAGACACATAATATCATGCCATTAACTGAATAATAAATCTCAACAGAAAAGTAAATGCGACTACACAATTAAAGGTCCTTAACCATTCTATGTGTTAATGCATTTGAAGACAACGTTCCACACAAGGGCTCCCGAAGCTAGAAACACGGCACGTTAGCATTTCAACCAAGGCACTAGTGGCGTCTAGAGAAAAGTAAATGCACGGCCCATTAGCACTCGAACGAGAACTAAGGGGCGTCTAGAGAAAAATAAATGCACGGCCACTAGCTCTTGGGTGAGTCACTAACGGCAGCTAGAGGAAAGTAAATGCACGGCACATTTGTGTTTCAACCGAGGCACTAGTGGCATCTCGAGAAAAGTAAATAAATGTACGTCCACTAGTCTCTCGACTGAGTCACAAATGGCATCTAGAGAAAAGTAAAGGTGTGAAAGCCCCTGCGCCTAATAACTGTCTTCACCCTCCCCATGCACTACTCGTGCTGAATCCACATCACGACATTCCTAATAACTGCTAAGTCACTAAGTCTTCTAGACAACCATAACTATTTAGCAGTTATTGCCTATCGCACGTCATGTGCGCATCGATGGCCAGTCGATACGTACGTCCGAGATCTATATGAGACTCGTGACTCGTGATACACAAGTGTCGGGCCAATGAATGCGACACAAACAAAGGTGGTCCCTTAACTCTAAGCCATATGCAACTAAAATATAATAATTTGCAAGTACAATTTATATTTTCTAGAATAAGTAAAAACATGCATGATATTGAGCAAGAAATTAAACAGTGAAGGCAAGGTGTCTTGCCTGGTAGGGCGCCTGGTGTGCTGCGATGATCAAGGTGGCACGATCTGCAACTTCGGTGCAACCACTATGCAAGGTGACCTCGGATGGTGGCACGGACAGTTTTATTGGGTCCAGGATGGTTAATTTAGTTAGGGTGGACATAAGGTGGTCTAGGATTGGCGATCGAATGGAAAAGGGGGAGTTGAGTCACGGTCGGAAGAATAAGGAAATTTGACGAATAATAAATATATGATTTTTGAAAACTAATTTATAATACTTGAAATATAATTTATTAGTCAAAATGTGCTTTCAAATAAATATCTGAAAAATCAAAAAAATCGTTTCAAGGCAAAACTGTAAGTTTTGTCAAATAATATTTTAGGCTAGAACCTATGTCTTATAAATCAACATATTTTAAGCGAAACAAAATAATATTAGAAAAAAAATCATTTAAGGTTAAGAACCATATCTTGTAAAAATAACATTTTATTAATAAGCTATACTTTTAAAATGCTAAAAATAATATAGCAAATATACTTAGTGCTTCTAACCTAATGTTGAAAATATTTAGTTATAATAACAATATGAATAGTAATAATAAAAATTCTTAATCAAATAAAAATACCCATAATATAGATAATCTACATTAATCAATATTTTGTAATTAAAAGATGATAATAATAATAATAATAATAATAATAATAAATTATGATAAATGATAATAATAATAATAATAATAATAATAATCATAATAATAATAATAATAATAATAATAATACTGATAATAAATAAATAATTAAATAAGGCAAATAATTAAAAGATCACAACCAAAAGCTACAAAAGTGACTGCTTGCTCCTCTTAAAATCTTAAAAAGATGAGAGAGAGTGAGTAAAAAAAATAATAGAAAGGGGAAGAGAGGGAGCGGCGGAGATCGGGAGAGGGGTGGCGAAGTCGCCGATCGGCGGGTGGCAAGCCGGAGGCTGACGCCGGCCCGGAGGCGGAGTGGGAGTGTCGAGGAGCTCGCTGCGAGTGGGGCTCCAGCTCGCCGACATGAGAGGGCTCGGTCGATCGGGAGATCGAAAAGGGTTTTCTGCCGTCGGCAGTCCTGGGAGAACGGCGGCGCGCTAGTCGAGCGGCGATGGGTCGCCGGAGCGGACGCGCTCGTGGGGCGGAGGCACGGACGCTGTGGCGGCGGTTGGGTGCGGTCGGAAGAGAGGGGAAGTCGGGGGCTATGCCGGCAAGGGCGGTCGACGGGATGGGGCGGAGACGGAAAGGAGTCGGGCGGCGAGCGGCAGGGGCGGAGTCACTGGGGTGGCCGGGAAAGGGGGTTTCTCCGGCGGGGCGCGCGTCAGGGCTCGGCGAATGCGGCGGAGATGCGCCGGCCGCGGAAGAACGGCGGCGGCGCAGGCGCTCGTCACCGGAGGCGAGGCTCCCGACTACGGCGGTCAAGGGTTTGTGCAGGACGTCGGAGGGAATCGTGGGGGCAGGTCACGGCGAGGCGGAACGGGACTTGCGGCGACTGACCGCACGGCGAGCGGCTCGGAAGTCGAAAGGAGGTTAGGAATTCCCTTCCCTTTATTTTTCTGATGTGTCGTTGGGTCGTCCGAACTTGTGCGGCGGAGCTGGGTTTCCAGGGGTGATGGACTATGGTGGTGGCAGTGTGGATGGAGGAAATCGGGGGTCGGTGGTCCGGTAGGTGGAGACGAGGCTGGGAGTGGTGGTAATGGCGTCGATAATGGTGGTGGTTGGTCTGATGATTGGCGAGGGTGGTGGTCGGTTGCCGGGTGGCCGCGCCACTGTGGTGGCATTGGCGGTGGTGTTGTTGGCGGGTGGTTGCAGCAAGGGTCGGCAGGGAGGTGAGGGCGATGGGCGTGGTGGTATGGAAAGAGGGTTGTTGGGGTTGGCAGGGGATAGAGTCGGCGTCGTGGGAAGCAGTAGGTTTAGGATTCTGGATGGACATTGTCGGGGTTGTCGACATGTAGAAAGAATAATGTACATGTAAAAAATAATGGAATAAGATATGGACATGGACACGATACACGCACGCTTCGTAGAAATTTGTGGAGGAAATTTGACTTGTGGAATTATGGAGGAGTACCTGCCTATTTATAGGATGTGGGAATTCCCATTTGGATAGGATTAAAAGTAGTTTTAAACCCAAAAATAGATAATTCAACTCTTAATTTAAATCCATAATCAAATTAAATCCAATTTAAATCTAATTTAAATTCATCTTTTATTTTAAAATCAAATAAGATAACTCAACTTTCAACATAGATATTAATTTAATTATTTAAATAGATCCATAAAATCAATTCAAAATTTAAATTGCCACAATAACTTCCAAACATATTTTTCAAAATACCAATAATAATAATTCCGAAAATAATAAATATTTTTAAATATCTTTTCGAATAATAAAATATTAATATTAAAAATTTTGAAAATAAAAAAAAATAAATTTAATTTAATGTACCTCATATGCAAGGAATATAAAATAGTTTTCTAAATTACCACTAATAAATAAATAAATAAATAATAAGACTTTGGTCATCTCAATACACAACTTTTAAGCGAAATACAAATACAAATAATTATTATATATTATTTGAACTATAAAAATAGAAAAATGTTTTTCAAAATATTATGTACGCTCGCACATATTCGCACTCGTCAAGCAATTACGAAAAATAAAACGTCGTGCGCGACGTACATTACGACTATGCGACGTACAATACAAAATTTTAAATCAGTACAAATTTTAAATAAAAAATATAGTAGAAATTTAGGGGTTTTACATCCTACCCAACTTAAAAGAATTTTGTCCTCGAAATTAAGAATTTGTATGGGGGTGAGAAGACACAAGGGGTATCGATGAGGAACAATCAATAACAAAATTATGCCGTAAGAAATCGCGATCTAGGTCATAGAAAATAATACGGTATGGTCATAATCGATAGGAAGGTTAGAGGAAGTTTTAGTACAACGCCTTCGTCCTTCTAGAATAGGTGAAGGCAAAAGCAATAAGGGGTTCAAAGAGGACATTTTCGAGTACGAATACGTGATTCAAGGACGACCGAAAAGAATTTCAAAGGAATTATCAAGGCAGTCGTGGATGGGATTCTAGAGGACAAGTTTAGTTATGTCCCCATCCACGTAGAACGATAGACAAAAGCGAACCAAAGTGCACTTGGTTGATCAGACCATTATGCACCGGTTCTGATTAGACAATAGGCTAGTGAGCGCTCAATAGCATATGTCATGAACAAACTCGATAAATGGATAAGTTTGCAAAAACTAGATTATAGTAGCAACATTAGTCAAGATGGTAAAGACATAGGCACGAGAGATTAAGATTAAAAGAAGGCAGAATGATTCTAAGTCATACAGTCGTCATATAGTCTTCTTGTCCAAGTCCTTGGTTGGCTAGACGGGTTAGGTCCTCTAGATTCTAGGATCTAAATAAGCTTGCCAATATAGGTCACTAGGTCAAGAGGTTGCTAGTTCATAAGGTATTCTACCCAACTTAAAGAATTAAACTAATGGTGTTTCGGTACAATTAACTAGTAGGATCAATCTCTAGCAAGCACGAAGGGAAGATAAGAATAGGGATGGAAGCAAGCAAGGAAGATACAATTGATGAGTCAAACGGTAGATAAAATCAAGGAAAGAGGTCAAGTATATGGATGAGATCCTAGACTTCTAATCCTATACGCATGCTTGCTTGGTACGGTAAAGTAACCAAACAATTTATCTTGACCTGCATGGGCCACCACAAAAACATGTAACGCCCCAGTCCCAAAATACGTAGGACTAGAAACACAGACATGCCAGCTGTATACATACGAAGTACATGGCCTTGTATGTATACATAAGCTGTAATATACAGTAGAAACCATAGCAACTAATCCCATCCATAAATAAAGGAAAATAAAGAATTCATATAATGAGAATGAATTTGTCTTGATACAATATATTGGGCGGAGACAAATCCACTACCAACAAAATAAGGAAAAGTACATAAAAAATGATATAAATTTGGCGAGCGAAGCGAGGACGATCCAAGCGCAATCATCCTCGTAGAAATAGCAATGGTCACGACTAAAGCTAGAACACCTGCGAAAGACAATAGCACACACCTGGCGAGATAACCAGGTCCTCAGAGGGACGTAACAAGACACATAATATCATGCCATTAACTGAATAACAAAGCTCAACTGAAAAGTAAATGCGACTACACAATTAAAGGTCCTTAACTATTCTATGTGTTAATGCATTTGAAGACAACGTTCCATACAAGGGCTCCCGAAGCTAGAAATACGGCACGTTAGCGTTTCAACCAAGGCACTAGTGGCGTCTAGAGAAAAGTAAATGCACGGCCCATTAGCACTCGAACGAGAACTAAGGGGCGTCTAGAGAAAAATAAATGCACGACCACTAGCTCTTGGGTGAGTCACTAACGGCAGCTAGAGGAAAGTAAATGCACGGCACATTTGTGTTTCAACCAAGGCACTAGTGGCATCTAGAGAAAAGTAAATAAATGCACGTCCACTAGTCTTTCGACTGAGTCACAAATGGCATCTAGAGAAAAGTAAAGGTGTGAAAGCTCCTGCGCCTAATAACTGTCTTCACCCTCCCCATGCACTACTCGTGCTGAATCCACATCACGACATTCCTAATAACTGCTAAGTCACTAAGTCTTCTAGACAACCATAACTATTTAGCAGTTATTGCCTATCGTACGGCATGTGCGCATCGATGGCCAGTCGATACGTACGTCTGAGATCTATATGAGACTCGTGACTCGTGATACACAAGTGTCGGGCCAATGAATGCGACACAAACAAAGGTGGTCCCTTAACTCTAAGCCATATACAACTAAAATATAATAATTTGCAAGTATAATTTATATTTTCTAGAATAAGTAAAAATATGTATGATATTGAGCAAGAAATTAAACAGTGAAGGCAAGGTGTCTTGCCTGGTAGGGCGTCTGGTGTGCTGCGATGATCAAGGTGGCACGATCTGTAACTTCGGTGCAACCACTATGAAAGGTGACCTCGGATGGTGGCACGGACAGTTCCATTGGGTCCAGGATGGTTAATTTAGTTAGGGTGGACATAAGGTGGTCTAGGATTGGCGATCGAATGGAAAAGAGGGAGTTGAGTCACGGTCGAAAGAATAAGGAAATTTGACGAATAATAAATATATGATTTTTGAAAACTAATTTATAATACTTGAAATATAATTTATTAGTCAAAATGTGCTTTCAAATAAATATCCGAAAAATAAAAAAAATCGTTTCAAGGCAAAACTGTAAGTTTTGTCAAATAATATTTTATGCTAGAACCTATGTCTTATAAATCAACATATTTTAAGCGAAACAAAATAATATTAGAAAAAAATCATTTAAGGTTAAGTTCCATATCTTGTAAAAATTACATTTTATTAATAAGCTATACTTTTAAAATGCTAAAAATAATATAGCAAATATCTTAGTGCTTCTAACCTAATGTTGAAAATATTTAGTTATAATAACAATATAAATAGTAATAATAAAAATTCTTAATCAAATAAAAATACCCATAATATAGATAATCTACATTAATCAATATTTTGTAATTAAAAGATAATAATAATAATAATAATAATAATAATAATAATAATAATAATAATAATAATAATAAATTATGATAAATGATAATAATAATAATAATAATAATAATAATAATAATAATACTGATAATAAATAAATAATTAAATAAGGCAAATAATTAAAAGATCACAACCAAAAGCTACAAAAGTGACTGCTTGCTCCTCTTAAAATCTTAAAAAGAGGAGAGAGAGTGAGTAAAAAAAAAATAATAGAAAGGGGAAGAGAGGGAGCGGCGGAGATCGGGAGAGGGGTGGCGAAGTCGCCGGTCGGCGGGCGGCAAGCCGGAGGCTGACGCCGGCGCGGAGGCGGAGGGGGAGTGTCGAAGATCTCGCTGCGAGTGAGGCTCCAGCTCGCCGACAGGAGAGGGCTCGGTCGATTGGGAGATCGAAAAGGGTTTTCCGCCGCCGGCGGTCCTGGGAGCACGGCGGCCCGCTGGTCGAGCGGCGATGGGTCGTCGGAGCGGACGTGCTCGTGGGGCGGAGGCGCAGACGCTGTGGCGGCGGTTGGGTGCGGACGGAAGAGAGGGGAAGTCGGGAGCTATGTCGGCAAGGGCGGTCGACGGGATGGGGCGGAGACGGAAAGGAGTCGGGCGGCGAGCGGCAGGGGCGGAGTCACTGGGGTGGCCGGGAAAGGGGGTTTCTCCGACGGGACGTGCGTCAGGGCTCGACGAATGCGGCGGAGATGCGCCGGCCGCGAAAGAACGGCGGTGGCGCAGGCGCTCGTCACCGGAGGCGAGGCTCCCGACTACGACGGTCAAGGGTTTATGCAGGACGTCGGAGGGAATCGTGGGGGCAGGTCACGGCGAGGCGGAACGGGACTTGCAGCGACTGTCCGCGCGGCGAGCGGCTCGGAAGTCGAAAGGAGGTTAGGAATTCCCTTCCCTTTATTTTCCTGATGTGGCATTGGGTCGGCCGAACTTGTGCGACGGAGCTGGGTTTCCAGGGGTGATGGACTATGGTGGTGGCAGTGTGGATGGAGGAAATCGGGGGTCTGTGGTCCGGTAGGTGGAGACGAGGCTGGGAGTGGTGGTAATGGCGTCGATAATGGTGGTGGTTGGTCTGATGATTGGCGAGGGTGGTGGTCGGTTGCCGGGTTGCCGCGCCACTGTGGTGGCGTTGGCGGTGGTGTTGTTGGCGGGTGGTTGCAGCAAGGGTCGGCAGGGAGGTGAGGGCGATGGGCGTGGTGGTGTGGAAAGAGGGTTGTCGGGGTTGGCAGGGGATAGAGTCGGCGTCGTAGGAAGCAGTAGGTTTAGGATTCTGGATGGACATTGTCGGGGTTGTCAACATGTAGAAAGAATAATGTACATGTAAAAAATAATGGAATAAGATATGGACATGGACACGATACACGCACGCTTCGTAGAAATTTGTGGAGAAAATTAGGCTTGTGGAATTATGGAGGAGTACCTGCCTATTTATAGGATGTGGAAATTTTCATTTGGATAGGATTAGAAGTAGTTTTAAACCCAAAAATAGATAATTCAAATCTTAATTTAAATCCATAATCAAATCCAATTTCAAATTAAATCCAATTTAAATCTAATTTAAATTCATCTTTTATTTTAAAATCAAATAAGATAACTCAACTTTCAACATAGATATTAATTTAATTATTTAAATAGATCCATAAAATCAATTCAAAATTTAAATTGCCACAATAACTTCCAAACATATTTTTCAAAATACCAATAATAATAATTCCGAAAATAATAAATATTTTTAAATATCTTTTCGAATAATAAAATATTAATATTAAAAATTTCAAAAATAAAAAAAAAATAAATTTAATTTAATGTACCTCATATGCAAGGAATATAAAATAGTTTTCTAAATTACCACTAATAAATAAATAAATAAATAAATAATAAGACTTTGGTCATCTCAATACACAACTTTTAAGCAAAATACAAATACAAATAATTATTATATATTATTTGAACTATAAAAATAGAAAAATGTTTTTCAAAATATTATGTACGCTCGCACATATTCGCACTCGTCGAGCAATTACGAAAAATAAAACATCGCGTGCGACGTACATTACGACTACGCGACGTACAATACAAAATTTTAAATCAGTACAAATTTTAAATAAAAAAATATAGTAGAAATTTAGGGGTTTTACACCTTAGCCCATACCACGGAGTAGTCGGGATCAGAGGAGAGGTGGAGGAGAAGGTGCTTCGAGTCCAATGGTGCGACCTTGTACGCGGACGAAAGACCCCAGCCTGCGATGGCTTCTTTAGCAAATGGCAGTTTAGGGCATCCGGACTGGAATTTCATCAAAAAGGACTTCGAGACGGAAGAGGATAATAAAAAAATTTCGACGAGGGAGAACGACACTCTGATGGTTTGACCTTCGGGAGGGATAGGGAATTCGATCTCTGGAAGTTCGGGATCCTTCTCACGGGGAGGCAACTGTGCTAATCGATCCGGCCGCAAAATTTCTGCGTAAGAGGGAGCGATGGAGGGCGTCGATTTGCAGCCGGAAGGGGGTGAGGTACGCTGCCCGGAAGGGGAGTGGTGGGGGTTGAGGGAGGGAGAGGATGCCGTGTTACGAACTGAGGGGGATCCACCGGGTTGCGAGCGACGGGAATCGGGTCCCTCAGGGTTGGGCGCCGTAGGGAGGCGGAGAAGATCGAACACATGGCCAACTGACTGAGGCGCATGAGTCCCCTGGGAGGTTGGGGCGCTTGCGCTCGGGACGAAACCCGCGGGTGCATTACCGCCAGCTAAGGAGAGGAGGGGGGACCCGTGATAAGGACGGCGCATATCTGGGGCCCGCCGATGCCGGCGTATAACCTTTCGCAAAGGGGGGTGCATGGCAGCTGAGGTTTAGCAGCGGCACATGGCTGGCCGCATTGGATGGCGCATGACCGCCAGAAGGTGGCTTGGGCGCATACTCCGCCACGAGGTGGGTTGGCGCATAGCCCAGCACGGGCAGGGGCGCATGGCTGGCCACAATGGGTGGCGCATGATCGCCAGTAGGCGACTTGGGCGCATACTCCGCCACGAGATGGATGGGCGCATAGCCGAGCGCGAAGAGAGGGGGGACATAGTTGCCTCTGCACGGGGCGGGCGCATGGCTCCCTGATGAGGAGTTGGGCGCATAAGGCTCCAAGGAGGAGGCGAGCGGGAAATTCGAATTTGCCAATTTCAAATTCGAATGGGTCGAGTGGGAAGGCCCGAAGTCCTAGGTGACAAAGGCTATGAGGCCCCTCGGCCCAGGAGGAGGTAGGAGGCCGTACGACGCCGCCGGGGACGGGGGCCACCGGAATGGAGGAGCAAGACCGGTGGAGGTGGGGGTGAACTCCTCCGGGTGCGGAGAACGAAGCAGCCCGGAGGGATGAGATTCCGACGACGGCTGGGGTTGGGACCTAGGCGTTGATCGAGGGCGGCCGCCGGAGTTTTGGGGCTACTCCGGCGGAGGAGAAGCCAACCAAGGCCAGTTGGTCGGGAGTCCATGCTGGGGTCGGGTGCGCACGCTCCGGCGCGCGTCCACGGGCAGCGGGCGGGCCACTCGCCCGGGGCCGGAGGAGGTAAGGATGGGGGAGGCGATTGTACGTCGGATCTAGGCGGCCCCGGCCCAGTCGTCGGGGGCGGCCGACGGGAGAGGTCGAGCGACCATGGCAGCGGGATGGGGAGTTGGAGGATGAGGGGCTGTGGGGAGCTTGCATTGGGGAGGGTTCTGTATTGATATATATATATATATATATATATATATATATATATATATAATAATAATAATAATAATAATAATAATAATAATAACACATTTTATTCATGAAAGCCGGAAAGGCCGAGCCTATACAAGTATACCATGAGGCGCAAAATGCCGAAGCCTATACACGTATACTGGCAAAAGAGAAGAAAAATACAAATCAAAACGGCTAAGTCGGGGAAAAGAGAGAGTTCCAAAGAGCCGATTGGTCGTGCCTATAGAGGGCACTCCTCTTGCGGTACTGACGAATAGTTTCCCAAATCAGTTGGGTAGCTGTGAACTGGAGGCCTTCGTATCTCGCCTTGTTGCAACTTTTCCAGATGACCCACGTGACGGCGGCAACAACAATCTGGTGGCCATGAGACGCGGAAGCCCAGGTCGCCACGAGGTCGTGGAAGTGGTCGCCCCCGTGGGGCATTCTGCAACGCTGGGATAGGGCACGCCAGACCTGGGCCAGGAGATCCCCTTGATTGAGGATGTGGTTGACTGTTTTCGATTGACGGTCGACACAGCAAGTGCATGCTGACGCAAGGCTGAAGCCGATGGTGTTGAGGGAGTCGTCTATGGGTAGGATATTACGAAGGGCTCTCCAAATGAGGAAGGACCACTTCTTGGGAATGCATGTCTGCCAGAAGGATGCAATGGTGGGAGTCGGCGCTGCAGCGCCAAGGATCACTCTACTGGATGATTTAATCGAGAAAGTACCGGTAGCAACTGGCTTCCACTCGATCTTATCAGCTTATGACCCAATCGTCAGTCCACTATGACAGATGCGATTAACCGCTTCTGCCCCGGCCCAGTCAAGGATTTTGTTCCAATTCCAGTCTTATCAGAGGAGTCCCACAAGTCCTTGATCGTGTGTAACACCCAGTTTCTGAAATGAGGGTAATTTTGAAATTTTGTAATTATAATTATAATTTATTTGTATTTATATCACATTATAATTTTTGATGATTTTTGATCAATTGAAAACTATTTTTTAAGTCATGGCTTGTGATTTTGACTTTGACTAGTTGAGACCTTGTAGACTAGCCTAGAAGCTAACCCTAGCTATGGTAACCCTAGTCTAACTTAAGTTAGCCCACTCTAGTCACTTAGGATTTAGTTTTGAAATAGAAAAATCAAGTTTAAGTTAAATAACTTATGGTTTAATACAATGATTTGTGATTTTCATTAAGTGACTTATGACTTAAGCCTATGGCTCATAACTAGAAGCCCTAACCCTAACCAAACCCTAAGTGACCATCCACATAGGGATCACCACCCTATATAAACACTTATTCATTAGTTCTTGTCTCTTTTATATCATTTCAACACGTAGGAAAGGAAAGGTTTGTCCATTCTTCCCCAATCCATAGATTTCTTATTTTAAATCCTTTTTAACTCTAGTTTCTTGCAATAGAGACTAATACCCTTCTATTTCCTGTTTATGGAGACTAATCCCAGATTTTGAGCAATTTGGGGATCCGAGCTAGCAAGGAGGAACACTTCATTTTGGGGCTTTTTCTTGCTATTTCATCTATAGGTAAAACCCCTTAAATTATATTTTAATTCCGTTTTCTTTGTATTTCGGGCTAGATCTAGGAGTCCCCTAGCTGTCCCTAGAATTTGGGTGGATTTTGTGTCCGTTTGGTGTCCGTATCGGACACGTATCAACGTATGTACATAGGTGTTCGACGAAATGCCTCTAAGGATTTTATTTTCAATTTTTATAAAACTAATTATATGAATTTATAGATCTAAATGTGTATACTAACTTTTATGAAGATTGATGTGATTTTTGTGTCGAAATAGGGTGCGGACACGCTGCACGACACGCGTGTGCGCTGTCCTACTACTCGTGTCCTGTTACTCGCTGGACACAGCATTTTGACGCGCAAAACTTGGCATGAAGGTTGGGGCAGTGACTGACAAGTCACTCCCCAAGTTTTACGACACTTTGTTTCATGTCGGACACAAAAACGAGGCCGTACGGGTTTTGCACTGGTCTGCCTGCGCGTGAAAACGCACGCTGATACGCACGTTTAACTTCGACACGGAGACACGCCAACACGGTGCAGGGTGCTAGACCCCTAGACCTACTATGGGCGAACCCACTTGCATGAGCAGGAGACACGGGTCGCCCTGTGTCGTGTCCTAGGGCGACCCACACGCACGCACGAGGCTGCTGTGCTATCTTTTTTAATACATTGTAAAATTCGTGTTTGGACACGTTCGTGTCCACTTGCACGGACACGAACACCATGGTAGACACGTACACAAGTGACACACTATTTACCAACCTACTAAATTGATTATTAGTTGTTATTTAAATTCGAATTCAGGAAATTTCCCATTTTTCTGATACTAGACTGTAGGTTTAAATCCTGAGTTGATTTCATTGTTTAAATTGATTTGTGATGTTTTAAACTGCCACTACATGTGTAATACTTCTTGCTAGGTTGGATTTGCAAGTTAAGATTGGTTTTGCACTTGGGAATGGTATTTTGATTGTTGAAGGAACTGCTATGAGTAGACTGTCAACTGATACAGTCCAGGATTTAAAATCCTGATTTTTGATTCCTCTTTTAAACTGATTTTTAATGATTGATTGCCATGTTAAATCACACACACAGGTGTATTAGATTACTGCTATGATTAGGTTTTACTAGTGTAGCATTTTTGGATTCGAATGGGATTTGGACTGCAAGATGAACTGATTAAGACTGATACACAGTTTTGATACTGTTTTGAACCCAACCCTGTGGTTTACATTACCAATTTGAGACTTGAATTTTCCTTGTTGTTTCACTGATTAGTTGGCCCAAGTACGATGTGTTTTCCTATAGATCAGTTGGGTCTAAATTGTTAGGATTCATGGTTATGTAAAACTGGATTTTCGAAATTGTTTGGGATTTCATTAATTGAACTGTTTTTCCTGCATCCCCCTTGTATCAGTCCCAAATATTTGGTAATTCCTTGTTTTAAACTGTTTTATTGGTATTAATTTACATGTTTAAACTCATTTACATGTGTATTAGATTACCTGAATGATGGGTTAAGTTTTGTGTTTGAGAAATGGATTTTCGATTTGATTTTTGGATGTGTAACTGTCATTGTTTTCCTGAAACTGATTTGGGTCAGGGGCTTGTCAAAACTGAGATAAAATCGGAATATGTTCACTCACTTCATCTATACAGACACCTTGAACTGTCAACACACACACACGACACTGATTTAATTCACTACACACACCTTGGCACACAAGCTACCTAACTATCAACTGAATTGAAATGCTTTCACTGAATTCCAGTCAATTGAACTGTCACTTCACTAATTTTCTGAGAACATATTGGTTCACCTGTTACACACACACACAATGCCTAAATTCCTAACATATAAGTACCACACACATGGAATAACACTACACACAGATTTCTTGTAAACACGCATTGACTCATGACACATACACATCACTGCCTTCCTATTTACATACTGTCACACATATGTTTACCACACACACATGTGCCTTAATCCCTCACTCTATATCTCTTTACATATTTATGCCTCTATGTATATATACAAGTGTATGTAATATATAAAATGCATGCATGAATAAATGGTTAAATGAATGCAAATGTGATGATGATGTCAGTGAATAGCATATATGTAAGTATAAATGCAACCATGTACCTATGAAATAAAAACATGCAAGTATGTGTAAGGGTAATGAATAGATATAAATGCATAAATGAACTTGGATGTATAAATGTAGGCAATGCATGCTATGTGTAGGAATGTATACAAGTGAGTGCCTATGCATCCTTGTATGATTGTAGATATGCATGTATATGCCTTAGCCATACTATGTATCTATGTACACATGTATGAATGTATGTATATATATAGGGTATATGCAATGTGTGTTGCTAGTGACCTTATGTTTGTGCTGGGATGCTTGTCTAGGCTTGGTTAGGCCTAGTGAGACTGACTAGACTGGGATTGACCTAGTTTGACTAAAGTGTTGACCATGGTTGACCCAAGTTTGACTTAGACCTAGTTTGACCTAGACAGTTGACCAGGTTTGACTTAGAGTTGACTTTGACCTAGATTTGACTTAGAATCATATAGATTGCATCATAAACTTCATTTACCTTATTTTTAACATATTATAACATGTACTGCTCTATTTAGGACATTGTGACTCCGTTGCAGACATTTGATATTACACTACTCTTTTCAGAGTAGCAGGCGAGTACATTCTCTGATAGTTCTCTCATTTACTTGTCAATTACTGTACTTCAGTTCTAGTTATTTGTATGCGATTCTCTTTTACAAACACGTATTGTTATTACTGAATCCATGTATACGACACATATACTTACTCGTCTTGCCTCTACTATTCTAATCCCCATACGAATCACTATTTGAACCACCTATTCGTATCTTCATGTGTTGGTTGGACTTGTATTCGATTGATGTGTCGGATTATGGATTCATTTGTATTAGACTGGGCGGGGAAATACTGATTAGACATGTAGACATCCCCCTATTCGAATCACCCACCTGTGAATGATATTCGAATGATAGCCATCCTTCACCTGATCAGTGTGTGGTGTGCCGTATTACCTACAGCCGTTTACATGTCGATCTCAGTATTTTAAAACACACATGGAGAATTTATTCGAATCATTGTTAGAACATCATGTGAATCATTATTCACACCACCTTATTCGAATCACCTTATTAGAACAACAATTAGAATCACATTCGACTCATCTTGTATTAGACTCACATTGGGATTACACTCGACTTATATTGTACTGTCTGGACTCATCATGTTACTCTAGTTTAGCTAGATTTTATTTTACAGTCTTTATTGCCATGATTATTCTCTTTTTTAGTTACTTACTTTCCTTGCACTTTATCTGTCTCTCTTTACCATCACCTGAAAATAAACTACCATGTTCATCAATACAACTGTCTATAACTACTTTATAGTTCTCTGTCATTTACTTGGGTTTTCTAGATGAGATTGTGCTCGTTTCTGTCCTGACTGGACCTGTTGAAATTTTACAGATGATTGTCCTGAGGATACTTGCCCTACTCATTATGGACCTGACGAGTGATTATCTACCTTTGGCCCCGACACTCAGGAGTGATCGGGAGACTAGCTAGTAGACTTGGTTTAGTTTTTATGTTTTAGAACTTGAATTATAATAACTTGAGATACGAGTTTGTATTTGAGTTTGTTTGAGATATTATTATTTTAGTAGTTTATAATCGTTGTTATTTAGTCTTTAGTTATAAACTTCTGTGTTATCTTATCGTGCTTAGACTGTGGTTGAGATTTCATTATATCTATACTTGTCCTCCATTCGGAGTTGTGATTTGACAAGTACATTATATAATTGCGTGAGTTGTTGATTAGATAGTAACCTAGGATAGCGTTCTACCGCCGACACTGCGGCGTAGGCTGGGCGCTGTTACGTACTCGTACCCTTACAGTGGGTGCGGGTCGTGACACGTTTTTAGTGGTGGCCCATACAGGTCGAGTTTATGTAGTGGTATTCGAACTAGAGTATCACTACAGCCTGCGATAGGATTGAGAGATAGGCTTTAACGAAGAGGTACTCAATCACAGTTAGAAAAAAAATTCTGCTTCAATTCATGCCATCTACATGTCTTACTGATTGTCTTCTTTGAAATAAATTGTCCTCCTTTGATTTTATCGATTTCTGCTTAGTATTGACTTCCTTTTCGATCTGTCTTCAGGATGGTGGAGACACGATCACATCGCTCTGGTACAGCAGTCGCGGGAGAGGGGTCTGCCACCTCTCGTCCATTGCAGCAGCCTGTTGAGACTGTAGCACCTTCTGTTCCTGATCAGACAGGAACGACTGTAGCCTATGGGGGTATGCCTCCACCTGCCCAGAGGCCGACCCCAGTCATTTCGTAGGCATTTCAGCAGCAGCAGCAGCACCCGCAGCCACCTGTAGGAACGGTTGATGCTGTCCACCTGTTTTCTTCTGTGGAGAGGATTTTGGCGTCTCACCAGCAGCAACAGCAGCGATAGACTGCCAATTTTTGTCAGGGGATTGACGAGGTCCACCAGCTGGTTTGTACTACAGTAGAGATGATGACTACTCAGGGGGAGCAGCAGCAGCCTTACCGGAAGGAGAAGGATATCCAGGACTTTCAGAAATGCATCCTAGAGAGTTCCTGGGCACAGAGGGCATCCATTATGCAGACGATTGGATCCAGCATATCGAGGAGATATTTAGGCTGGCGGAGATACCAGCCCGACTTCAGGTCAAGGCGGCGGGCAGTCAGATGCCGGACTTAGCCCGTGCATGGTACCAGACAGATCCCAGGGTAGGAGTTGAGGGCCAGACTTGGGCGCAGTTCAAGGAGATGTTCAAGGAACAGTTCTTTCCAGATGTGGCCTTAGGAGGCAAAGAGGCACAGTTTGAGAGTCTGGTTCAGGGGAACCAGACAGTTGCTGAGTAGGCAGGGGAGTTTTGCCGGTTGGCCCGGTTCATAAATGACTTGACTGAGAAGACGAAGGCGAGAAAGTTTCGCCGAGGCTTGATTAGAGAGGTTCGGTCACTGACTAAGAGCGACCGGAATGCTACCTACGCGGAGATCTTTTCTGGAGCTATGGCAGCGGAGGACGACCTAGGGTTGAAGCTGAAGAGAGGTCGGGACTTTCAGGGAGCCAGTAGCAGCGAAGGTCAGGCCAAGAAGCCTCACGTACAGATTCAGCAGATGCAGGCACCGGTAAGAGTACAACAGGAACAACATCAGCCTAGAGGGCAGGACCGCAAGGTTAAGACTTGTGCTTACTGTAAGAGGGCAGGGCACGTTTGGGAGACTTGTTATAGGAGGCAGAAGGTTTGTCTGTTCTGTGGATCCGCTGCTCATCAGGTCAGGGATTGCCCTACTGCACCCGTATATGACGGAGCACCGGGTCAGAGAGAGGGAGTTAGGCCACCTGTAGCACAGCACCATGCCCAGAGGGGTGGAGCTTTTGTGATGGCAGTCGAGGAGACCGACGCTGCAGGTGATGGATTAGAAGGTTCGTCTTCCTGTTCTACTTCCCCACCTTCATGTATGATTTCCATTAGTACCTGCCATGATATTGCTTGTGATATACTAGATAGTGTAGCTACCCTGATCGAGACTGTGGAATCATGACCAGTAGGATTGTGTTGCTTCGACTTTGATTGATTGGGGGTTTGACCTAGGAAGGGTGCGCTCATCTTAATTTCGAGGACGAAATTTTTCTAAGGGGGGTAGACTTATAACACCCAGTTTATAAAATGAGGGTAATTTTGAAAATTTGTAATTATAATTGTAATTTATTTGTATTTATATCACATTATGATTTTTGGTGATTTTTGATCAATTTAAAACTATTTTTTAAGTCATGGCTTGTGATTTTGACTTTGACTAGTTGAGACCTTGTAGACTAGCCTAGAAGCTAACCCTAGCTATGGTAACCGTAGTCTAACTTAAGTTAGCCCACTCTAGTCACTTAGGATTTAGTTTTGAAATAGAAAAATCAAGTTTAAGTGAAATGACTTATGGTTTAATACAATGATTTGTGATTTTCATTAAGTGACTTATGACTTAAGCCCATAGCCCATAACTAGAAGCCCTAACCCTAACCAAACCCTAAGTCACCAGCCACATAGGGATCCCCACCCTATATAAACACTTATTCATTAGTTCTTTCCTCTTTTATATCATTTCAACACATATGAAAGGTAAGGTTTGTCCATTCTTCTCCAATCCATAGATTTCTCATTTTAAATCCTTTTTAACTCTAGTCTCTTGTAATAGAGCCTAATACCCTTCTATTTCTGTTTATGGAGACTAATCCCAGATTTTGAGCAATTTGGGGATCCGAGCTAGCAATGAGGAATATTTTATTGTGGGGTTTTTCTTGCTATTTGCATCTATAGGTAAAATCCCTTAAATTGTATTTTAATTCCATTTTCTTTGCATTTAGGGCTAGATCTAGGAGTCCCCTAGCTGTCCCTAGAATTTGTGTGGATTTTGTGTCCGTTTGGTGTCCGTATCGGACACGTATCAACGTATGTACATAGGTGTTCGACGAAATGCCTCTAAGGATTTTATTTTCAATTTTTGTAAAACGAATTATATGAATTTATAGATCTAAATGTGTATACTAACTTTTGTGAAGACTGATGTGATTTTCGTGTAGATTTCGTGTCGAAATAGGGTGCGAACACGCTGCACGACACGCGTGTGCACTGTCTTGCTACCCGTGTCCTATTACTCGCTGGACACAGCATTTTGACGTACGAAACTTGGCATGGAGGTTGGGGCTACAGTGACTGACAAGTCACTCTCCAAGTTTTACGATACCTTGTTTCATGTCGGACACGAAAATGAGGCCGCACGGGTTTTCTACTGGTCTGCCTGCGCGTGAAAACGTACGCTGATACGCACGTTTAACTTCGACACGGCGACACGTCGACACGGTGCAGGGTGCTAGACCCCTTGCCCTACTATGGGCTAAGCCACATGCATGAGCACTAGACACGGGTCACCCTGTGTCGTGTCCTAGGGCGACCCACACGCATGCACGAGGCTGCTGTGCTGTCTTTTTTAATACATTGTAAAATTCGTGTTTGGACACGTTCGTGTCCACTTGCACGGATACGAACACCATGGTAGACACGTACACAAGTGACACACTATTTACCAACCTACTAAATTGATTATTAGTTGTTATTTAAATTCAAATTCAGGAAATTTCCTATTTTTCTGATACTAGACTGTAGGTTTTAATCCTGAATTGATTTTATTGTTTAAACTGATTTATGATGTTTTAAACTGCCACTATATGTGTAATACTTCTTGCTAGGTTGGATTTGCAAGTTAAGATTGGTTTTGCACTTGGGAATGGGATTTTGATTGTTGAAGTAACTGCTATGAGTAGACTGTCAACTGATACAGTCCAGGATTTAAAATCCTGATTTTTGATTCCTCTTTTAAACTGATTTTAATGATTGATTGCCATGTTAAATCACACACACAAGTGTATTAGATTACTGCTATGATTAGGTATTTACTAGTATAGGGTTTTTGGATTTGAATGGGTTTGGACTGCTAGATGAACTGATTAAGATTGATACACAGTTTTGATACTGTTTTGAATCCAACCCTGTGGTTTAATTACCAATTTGAGACTTGAATTTTCCTTGTTGTTTCACTGATTAGTTGGCCCAAGTACGATGTGTTTTCCTATAGATCAGTTGGGTTTAATTGTTAGGATTCATGGTTATGTAAAACTGGATTTTGAAATTGTTTGGGATTTTATTGATTGAACTGTTTTTCCTGCATCCCCCTTGTATCAGTCCCAAATATTTGGTAATTTCCTGTTTTAAACTATTTTCTTGGTATTAATTTACATGTTTAAACTCATTTACATGTGTATTAGATTACCTGAATGATGGGTTAAGTTTTGTGTTTGAGAAATGGATTTTCGATTTGATTTTTGGATGTGTAACTGTCATTGTTTTCCTGATACTGATTTGGGTCAGGGGTTTGTTAAAACTGAGATGAAATCTGAATATGTTCACTCACTTCATCTATACAGACACCTAGAACTGTCAACACACACACACACGCACACACACGACACTGATTTAATTTACTACACACACTTTGGCACACAAGCTACCTAACTATCAACTGAATTGAAATGCTTTCACTGAATTCCAGTCAATTGAACTGACACTTCATTAATTTTCTGAGAACATATTGGTTCACCTGTTACACACACACAATGCCTAAATTTCTAACATATAAGTACCACACACATGGAATAACACTACACACAGATTTCTTGTAAACACACATTGACTCATGACACATACACATCACTGCCTTCCTATTTACACACTGTCACACATATGTTTACCACACACACACATGTGCCTTAATCCCTCACTCTATATTTCTTTACATATTTATGCCTCTATGTATATATACAAGTGTATGTAATATAGAAAATGCATGCATGAATAAATGGTTAAATGAATACAAATGTGATGATGATGATGTCAGTAAATAGCATATATATAAGTATAAATGCAACCATGTACCAATGAAATAAAAACATGCAAGTATGTGTAAGGGTAATGAATAGATATAAATGCATAAATAAACTTGGATGTATAAATGTAGGCAATGCATGCTATGTGTAGGAATGTATACAAGTGAGTGCCTATGTATCCTTGTATGAATGTAGATATGCATGTATATGCCTTAGCCACACTATGTATCTATGTACACATGTATGAATGTATGTATATATATATGGTATATGCAATGTGTGTTGCTAGTGACCTTGTGTTTGTGCTGGGATGCTTGTCTAGGCTTGGTTCGGCCTAGTGAGACTGACTAGACTAGGATTGACCTAGTTTGACTAAAGTGTTGACCATGGTTGACCCAAGTTTGACTTAGACCTAGTTTGACCTAGACAGTTGACCAGGTTTGATTTAGAGTTGACTTTGACCTAGATTTGACTTAGAATCATGTAGATTGCATCATAAACTTTATTTACCTTATTTTTAACATATTATAACATATACTGCTCTGTTTAGGACATTGTGACTCCGGTGCAGACATCTGATATTACACTACTCTTTTCAGAGTAGCAGGCGAGTACATTCTCTGATAGTTCTCTCATTTACTTGTCAATTACTGTACTTCAGTTCTAGTTAGTTGTATGCGATTCTCTGTTACAAATACGTATTGTTATTTCTGAATCCATGTATATGACACATATACTTGCTCGTCTTGCCTCTATTATTCGAATCACCATACGAATCACTATACGAACCACCTATTCGTATCTTCATGTGTTGGTTGGACTTGTATTCGATTGATGTGTTGGATTATGGATTCATTTGTATTAGACTGGGCGGGGAAATACTGATTAGACATGTAGACATGTCCCCCTATTCGAATCACCCATCTGTGAATGATATTCGAACGATAGCCATCCCTCACCGGATCAGTGTGTGGTGTGCCGTATTACCTACAGCCGTTTACATGTCGATCTCAGTATTTTAAAACATACTTGGAGAATTTATTCGAATCATTGTTAGAACATCATGTGAATCATTATTCGCACCACCTTATTCGAATTACCTTATTAGAACAACGATTAGAATCACATTCGACTCATCTTGTATTAGACTCACATTGGGATTACACTCGACTTATATTGTATTGTCTGGACTCATCATGTTACTCTAGTTCAGCTAGATTTTATTTTACAGTCTTTATTGCCATGATTCTTCTCTTGTTTAGTTACTTACTTTTCTTGCACTTTATCTGTCTCTCTTTACCATCACCTAAAAATAAACTAACATGTTCATCAATACAACTGTCTATAACTGCTTTATAGTTCTCTGTCATTTACTTGGGTTTTTTAGATGAGATTGTGCTCGTTCCTGTCCTGACTGGACCTATTGAAATTTTACAGATGATTGCCCTGAGGATACTTGCCCTACTCATTATGGACCTGACGAGTGATTAGCTACCTTTGGCTCCGACACTCAGGAGTGATTGGGAGACTAGCTAGTAGACTTGGTTTAGTTCTTATGTTTTAGAACTTGAATTGTAATAACTTGAGATACGAGTTTGTATTTGAGTTTGTTTGAGATATTATTATTTTAGTAGTTTATAATCGTTGTTATTTAGTCTTTAGTCATAAACTTCTGTGTTATCTTATCGTGCTTAGACTGTGATTGAGATTTCATTATATCTATACTTGTCCTCCATTCGGAGTTGAGATTTGATAAGTACATTATATAATTGCGTGAGTAGTTGATTAGATAGTAACCTTGGACAGCGTTCTACCGCCGATACTGTGGCGTAGGCTGGACGCTGTTACGTATTCGTACCCTCACAATGGGTGCGGGTCGCGACATCGTGCTGTACGTTGGGGCCGCTGGAAGGTTGGAAATCAAGGTGTCTCCAGCCCATCGCTCCAGGAATGCCGATGAATCGCCGTTGCCCATGAGAAGGTGAATCTTAGGTTCCGCAAGAGACCGCCCGTTGAGGATGCGTTGCCAAGCTGCGGAGGATATGCTATTAGAGATTGCCGTCGACGGGTGGATGTACTTGAAGTATCTGGCCATCATAAACCTGGTCTATAAGTTCTGACTCGTGCGAATGGTCCACCACAGTTTCATAGAGAAGGAATTAAGGATGTGGGATAGTTTAGTGAGTCCCAGATCCCCCTCTCCAGTAGAACGAGCCATGGTATCCCAACTAGCCCAGTGGTTCTTGACATTGCCGCTGCTGTGCCCCCAAAGAAAGTTGCTGAAGATACTCTTGATGGAGGATAGGACTTTCTTTGGGGGGGAGCATGCTACCAGGGTGTAGATGGGAATGGATGTGAGGACGTGATTGATGAGGATCATCTTGCCACCAGAGGATAAAGTGGCGTTATGACAACCCTCGACTTTTTTGCGACTGATTAGTTGCTCGAATATACCGACGTTGGATTTGCCATACACGAGAGGGCAGCCGAGGTAGTAGAATGAGGGGTATTTGACGGGGAAGGAGGTGTAGACGGAGAGGCTAGCCATTTGCTATCTTTTGTAATTGTGGTGGGTGTAGATAACACTTTTGGTCGGGTTGATCTTCTGACTTGAGCACTCGGCGTATCTCTGAAGCGTCTTCTGAACGACTTCCACTGATCCGACATCCCCGGAGGAGAATATGAGGATATCATCAGCGAAATATAGGTGGGTGATGATAGGACAGCCGCTGGCAGTATGGTAGTGCTGGAAGTTGGGGGTGGTAGCCATCTTATTAAGGTTTCTACTCAAAGCATCCGCCGTAATGATGAAGATGGTGGGTAATAGGGGATCTCCTTGCCTAACCCTGCGACTCGATTTGAAGAAATCGTCCGCCTGACCGTTGATGACCGTAGAGAACCAGGAGTTGCTGATCGATCTCCACACGATGTTGGTCCAGGTTTCGGAAAATCTGAAGGCTCAGAAGACCCAGATCATGAATTGCCAATCCAGTCTGTCGTCAGCTTTTTCCATGTCCAGTTTGATAGCAATGTTGCCTCCTCTTGCTGGGAGCTTCATGCAGGTGATTAATTCTTGGGCTAACATAATATTTTCTTGGATATTTTTTTCCTGACAAAGCCACTCTGCTCCTCCGAGATGATCTTAGGAAGAAGTTTAGCCATACGGAAGGCGATAATTTTGGATATGATCTTGTTGGTGAAGGTACAAAGACTGATGGGGCAAAAATTACAGAAAGTCTCAGGGTTGTCTTTCTTTGGGATGAGGATCAGGTTGGTGCTCGAGATAGCTCTGGGGTATGTAGCTCCCTGGAAGAAAGCGGAAGCCGCTTTGTGGATGTCCACCTTGATGATGTTCCAGCATGTGCGGAAGAAAACTCCCGAAAACCCGTCTGGTCCAGGAGCACTGTGAGCGTTGAGGGCCCAGACGGCTTCTTTAACCTCTTCCTCTGAAGGGGGCTGTTCAAGCCGAAAATTGTCGGCGTTGCTAATAAGTTGGGGAACCTCGGTCAAGAATGAGTTGTCTTTGTGGACCGTATCCTTGGAGAACAGACTGGAATAGAACTTTGCAGCCTCCACTTGGATGCCATTTTGATCGCCAATGCTAGACCCGGACTCATCGGTAATCTGATGAATAGTGAGCTTCTATCTGCGACCATTGACGCAGGCGTGGAAGTAGCTCGAGTTGTTGTCCCCCTCACTATCCCATTTAAGCCTCAATTTTTTGCTTACAGAAGTCGGTCTCTACTTTCAGTCTGAATTTGAGGATGGCTTTGGTGAGGTTCAGGGCCTGCCTGGTTGTAATGACCCGTTCCGCCCTAACGGAACGCCGATTCAAACGGCAAGTGCAACGACTCAAGCGAGCCGTCGACCCGAAGAGTTGGCATCGACCAGATAAAGAATCGATGCAAGGCTTACATTGGCCCGTCAAGATGAATCCAGACTTAGACTTTCAAAGACGCGCTCGTAGTATCGTTCGGCCGATGCGAACATCGCTAAGGTGGGTGGCTCCTATGAACCCGTCTTTGCTTAGCCTAGACACATAACAATACGGACACTATCACGGAAATCGCTAGGCGATAACACCGCACATGCTAATAAATGACCCAACGCACCTAGCTAAGGGATTAATCCCATCTTGTATGCTTGTATAGAATATGGAAAGGAACATGGAAAATACAAGAACTCTCGCACCGCCGTCCACGCTCGTGCTAAGGCACAAGCTTACGTTCAAGTCGCTTATGCATTCAACAATAAATGGTTTACAACAATGAAACGGGAAGACTATCAACATAGTCGTTCCGAGTAGAGTTTAACAACATTGAAAGACTATGTGACCAATGGGTCGCCAAGGCGACTCCCTTACGGGAAGTTGCATAATGTATAAATGAAAGAATGAACGAATAAACGAGTGAATGAATGAATCAAACGAATGGATGAATACGAAAATGAACTAATGAACGAATGGACAAGTGAAAGAAAGAAAAGAAAGAATGAATAAAAGATAAGAAGGAAGGGAATGGTTAGCGACAGATGTGACAGGCACATGTAACGGGGTTCGCTACCCGCACTGCACGGACGCCAACCTGGTCGATAACGCATTGTGGCTAAGGGTTAGCCAATGACAATAAAATACAAAATGTTCGTGGACGGACCCGTGCACGGGTGATACGGATTCCGTATCATGATCAAAGAGAGGATCGTGGCCTGCCTAGGTGGGATCAAGTCATGGCTTACGGGCTGCCTGGGTGCAGACTCGGCCACCCGGGGGACGTAAGTGCAGGCGTATTTCAAAAGACTAATAGGGTGTGTGCCAGTCCTCACCCTACGCTAGTTGAGAAATACCACGGCTTGGATGTGTCCAAAATGGCTTGTGATGCCAGCGACCGGTGCGTATAGATTTAAGTGGGCCTTGCTGGTGGCAATCCACGTGCAAGTCCTTGCATTGAAATCAAAGTAGTCTAAGTTAACTATACAAAGCACTTTCTGAATAGGCTTGAATATAATACACAAAATGATCAAGAGTACTTCGAGCAAACGAATTAGAAAACGTGCTTACGACGTGCTAGAACCCGAGGCAAGGACACGCACTTGACATTGAATGTTTATATGAACTATGTTAAGTTATTTCATATGAATTGTCGACTAACTTGGTTTACGTTGGACAGGGAAGGCCGGACGGTAAGTATGGGTAAGTCGTATATGTATTTCCATGCGACACTTGAAATTGGTAACACGAGATAGGCTATGAAATATGCCATGAAATTGATCCTAAGGCAAGATTAGAAAGACAATGAACGATAGAGATGTACAAAAGTAAATAGAACGTGTTTGGTAATGATAGCATTGTGGGTGAGCTAGCCTCCCTACCAGTGCATAACAATGTACTGATAACCCCACAGTCTGCTTGCAGGAAGTAGAAAACGTCGGCGGGTGCGGAGCTTTCCTCGAACGTGCTAAGGCACGGAGCTATCTCTGAAGCCTTGGAGCGTTGCAAGGAGCTGGAGCACCATATACAGGACATAATGTATCGAAATATCGCCATGAATCATTCCATCTTGTAAGCCACTTGGCACGCTTTTTATGTTTCAGAGAGAGAGAGAGAGAGCTTGAGAGACTTGTAAACTTGGCCTAGCGCCGCTTGTAAAATTCTTGAATATCAATAAAGAGTTTGAATTCGCTTCTACCTTTGTTCATTTACTTTTCGCTGCAAATGGGGACACTCTGTGCGACTCTGTGGCCTAGCTCAAATCGGCCGTTTCTAGACTTAGCCTTGCATGGGCGCAACCTAGGCCCGTGCGGCATCACGCCTTAGCGAGGACGATCGCTCCTACGGGAGCGGGGCGTGACAGATTGGTATCAAAGCACGGCTTTACGTCCTTGGACTTTATTTCGATTCTCTCAGTTTTGAAAACTCGGTTTTGAAACAAAAGAAGTGTACGCTCTCTCTCGTTGTGCCTTGGGATATTCCATACAATAAGTCTAATATTTTCAAAAGCTCGTACGGGTACTCAGTTGGACGGGATCGATAGGCGAAGGCCTTTGTGCCACCACGACAAACTTGAGTTGGAAGGAATCGATGCTAAGAGTTAGCAAACACAGTGCGTACTTGAATGAGCTTACGCTGACAGCAAACGAGTACACGAGACCAAAGTATAGTCCGCACGGGATAGGTATACACACGGCCTTTTGGCTAAGTTGTGCCGCGTGTCGCGCACCTCGACTTCTGGTGCAACCGAGTTGCAAGCGATATCAAGTACCGCTCGGTCGGGAACGGAGATACACTTAGAGTGTATATCGATAGGAGCGCTATCAAACTAACGCTTAGGCGTGCACGGAAGATTTATTGGATTTTGAGGATTAGTGCGAACGACTTAGTACGTTGAGGCGACGTGAGCGATTACGCTAGATATTCGTCGAACGAATCTGAAGGATGTCTTAGCGCATGATGCAAATGTGATTGTGGATTAAATAGGATGGGTTGAACCTGAGTGGTGTATGTGATAAGTTCGAAGAAGAATAAGAATGAATATCGACGACTAGATCGTATGGCTCGAATCCGAGTGGTGTATGGATGTTCTTGGAAAACCATTCGAGCGAAAATTGAGGATTACGAAACACACGAGTATGTCGACGAGGTGATGCGATCGCGTAAAGCCTTAGAACGCGTCATGCTTAGTTGGTCGTGACT
Source organism: Iris pallida (assembly GCA_029216955.1). Taxonomy (NCBI): domain Eukaryota; kingdom Viridiplantae; phylum Streptophyta; class Magnoliopsida; order Asparagales; family Iridaceae; genus Iris; species Iris pallida. Next base: position 2,441,424 of record JANAVB010013395.1, read on the forward strand.
TCTAATGTCCCGAACGAGATGTCATTCGGACAACTTGTCAATGGGCAATGCAAGTTAGAAAACGATTCAGAACGATGAATGAAAATGAATGGTCTTGATCGAGGAAAACTTAGAGGATCACGCGCACGATTTTGGATTGATTCAAATAAATTATGACTTGAGTTTGGAGAAAGATCTTGAAACTAGCTTGAGGAATAGCGATCAAACTTGATCTTAAATATCGAGAAAATTATGGAATATCCAACTCGGACAACAGCATCAACGTACGACTCGAAATCGGTTGCAAAGGAAGATCGTCAGGTTACGCATATCGTCGATGGTATTGAGGCGTATCAAAGATCGATATGCGATAACTCGGGGGTACTCTGACTCAGCGAATAACGATCGTGCAAATGTCATTGTCCCGTTGGATGCTATACTTGGGATGTTAAAAATATGTCGAGGAAAAGATAGATTTAGCTCGAGGATTTTCTAGTTGAATGTATGACGGTCAGACTATCGAATTGATTTGGCTTGGATGAAAATAGGAATGCTTGGATTTGCTTCGTTGACGACCACAACGTTGACGTTCTTGTCTTATGCGAGCGCAACTCCAGCCTCGCACATGCGTCGCACCGGATTATGGCGATCACTCCGCGTGAGCGCTGATATGGTGATTCATATAGCGGGAGTGATTGAACTTGGATGGCGTGGCAATCTGATTGCTTCGACTTGTGGTTTGACGTGAAGGTGGACTCGAGAATGAATTTGTGTGCTTGAAAAATTGAACTTGAGGATTGAGTAGGTCCAATCCGCATATCGAGAATGGGTTAGTCTAAAACTTAAACAAGAGTTACGCCCTGATGAGAATGATTATTCCGCGGGAGCGTTGCATGGTGATTCATGAACCGCCATAGATAATCGGACTCGCGTGAGATTGGGGTACAATGTATTATCGAGCTGGATGACCTCGTGATCGAATACATGAATTGGTTAGAACTGGTGATTGAACGAAATTGAATATGTGCAACGTAAGTATTGATGCGAATTAGGTAATCATTCTCGATGTTCAGAAATTTAAGTAAAACGAACTTGGGTAGAAACTCCCGTACAAGCGAACAAATGGTTTGACCATAGGATTTGGGGCGAGCATCGTGCAACGACCTTGTATGACGAGCCACGGACCTGACGTGTAACTATGACCTTGTGAGCTGACCTAGCGGATAGGCGGACGACCCTATGCCGAGTGATTGAACCTGTACGATTGACATTAGAGTATCGCCTGGACGGACGATAGACTTAGGGCAACAAGACTTATAGTAGGACGGGGAACAGGGAGTGTGCATGAACGATGATGAGATTGGCCCCAAACAAAGTGAATGATAGGAATGGATGATGCACAAGTATAGTTGGAATAACGAGTTGAATCATTGATAGGAAGACATTCTCGATGATAGTGTAATACTTGGTCTCGAATCGGATGGGAATTACTTAGACTTGGTCAGCTCCGCTAAGAAGAAATCGTATTGATTTCGTAAACAAGAGCGCTTGAGAAGCGAATCGAATCATCTCGAGGACCGAGATAAACGATAGTGAGATGCACATGAGTTCGATTTTAAATCGAAGTTAGTTAAACGATCGGCAATTCGAAACTATCACGAGTAGCTTGTCCGACTTCGCTAGTCGCTAAGCTTGGTTGAAATGTACATATTCGGGGGACGCCTTGAACGCGTGCACGATCCAAACTCAGCGATATGATGAACTCAAATGCAGCTGCAAGTGGGTGTTGTGATGCGCATGAACGAATGAGTGAGTTTGCCTCAGCCTACGACTCTCGAGTTTGATAAATAACAACGCACCTCGTGCGACCATTTCAGTCCCATCATACGTCGAAATAGCAACCAAGTCGAAGAAATACTTGAATTGAATAAGTACCATCAACTCTAAAATGAATGAAAAGTTATTCAATAAAATCGACCAAAACGTATGTAGACACGGAACTTGGAAAGGTATCGAGTATAGTTCGATGCCATCGAGTGATAAGGCCAGTCAATAGGAATTGTCTACGATACGCACACGACATGACTGAGGGAACGTGTAAAACCCCTAAATTTCTACTATATTTTTTTCGATTTTGGTGCTGATTTAAAAATTTGTATTGTACGTCACGTAGTCGTATTGTACGTCGTGTGCGGAAGTTCGTTTTTCGAATTTGCTCGACGAGTGCGAATATGTGCGAGCATACATATTTTTTTAGAAAAATATTTTATTTATTATTTTATAGTTTCAAAATAATATATATAAAAATTATTTTGCTATCATTTCCAAGTTGTTATTTTAGTTACTAGAAGCCTTCATTTATGCAGTTATTAATGGTGAATGATATTCCTATACTAGAAAAGCATAAATATTACTCGTGCTTGCATATATATAATTCATAATATTTTATTAGTTATTTTTTTAAAAATATTTTATGCTCGCACATATTCGCACTCGTCGAGCAAATTCGAAAAACGAACTTCCGCACACGACGTACAATACGACTACGTGACGTACAATACAAAATTTTAAATCAGCACCAAAATCGAAAAAAATATAGTAGAAATTTAGGGGTTTTACATCCTACCCAACTTAAAAGAATTTCGTCCTCGAAATTAAGAATTAGGAGGGGGTGAGAAGACACAAGGGGATATCGATGAGAAACAATCGATAACAAAATCATGCCGTAAGAAATCACGATCTAGATCATAGAAAAAAAAATAATATGGTATGGTCATAATCGATATGAAGGCTTAGAGGAAGTTTTAGTACAATGCTTTCGTTCTTCTAAAATAGGTGAAGGCGAAAGCAATATAGAGTTCAAAGGAGGCGTTATCGAATACGAATACGTAATCCAAAGACGATCGAAAATTTTCAAAGGGGTTGTCAAGGCAGTCACGGATGGGACTCTAGAGGACAAGTTTAACTACATCCCCATCCACGTAGAACGATAGACAAAAGCGAACCAAAGTGCACTTGGTTGATCAGACCATTATGCACCGGTTCTGATTAGACAATAGGCTAGTGAGCGCTCAATAGCATATGTCATGAACGAACTCGATAAATGGATGAACGAACTCGATAAATGGATGAGTTTGCAAAAACTAGATTATAGTAGCAACATTAGTCAAGGTGGTAAATACATAGGCACGAGAGATTAAGATTAAAAGAAGGTAGAATGATTCTAAGTCATACAGTCGTCCTATAGTCTTCTTGTCCAAGTCCTTGGTTGGCTAGACGGGTTAGGTCCTCTAGATTCTAGGATCTAAATAAGCTTGCTATATAGGTCACCAGGTCAAAGGGGTTGCTAGTTCATAAGGTATTCTACCCAACTTAAAGAATTAAACTAATGGTGTTTTGGGACAACTAACTAGTAGGGTCAATCTCTAGCAAGCACGAAGGGAAGATAAGAATTATGATAGAAGGAATCAAGCAAGATGCAGTCAATGAGTCAAACGGTAGATCGAAGAAAGTGGTCAAGTATGTGGATGAGATCATAGACTTCTAATCCTATACGCAGGCTTGCTTGGTACGGTAAAGTAACCAAACAATTTATCTTGACCTGTATGGGCCACCACAAAAACATGTAACGCCCCAGTCCTAAAATACATAGGACCAAGTACGTTGACATGCCAGCTGTATTCATACGAAGTACGTAGGTCTCGTATGAATACATAAGCTGTAAAATGTAGTAATCCAAGACAAACTAAATCTCATCCACAATGAAAAAAAATAATAATATGAATATCAACTCGAATATTTATGATACAATCGTTGGGCGGAGACAAAGTCCACTACCAACTATCACAATGAAAGAAATGTACAAGAAATCGAGCGATAAAAACGGCAAGACGAACCAAGCGAAATCGCCTTCGAAAGAATGGAGAAGACCACGGCCTTGGCTAGGATACCTGCGAAAAACATGAACACACACCTGGGAAAAAAACCAGGTCCTCAGAGGGACGTAACAAGATACATAAAAACAATACCATGATGAACTGTAAATGATACATGATAAAGAAAAGACCACATGCTCCAACACAATGGAACCTAACCATCTAGGTGTAATACAAGTCGAAAACTATACTGGAACGTATAAGTGGGTAGGAATAAAGCATAGCATCCACTAGAGGCTTTCGCATGAACTAGTATACGTCTCTGACCGTATCTGACGACGTGGTCAGGGCCGTGCAATGGATATATCCCCTAGTTCATACTTTGCATCGCTAGCATACCTCCTGACCGTATCTGACGTCGTGGTCAGGGCCGTGCAATGGATATATCCTCTAGCGACACACCCATAACAGGGAAACCATGAACCCATAATCGGGCAATCTAGAAGGCTTTGGGCTAGCTCATACATCCCAGTAGTTTTCCCCGCCCATGTATCACACAAGTCATATCCATGTCTTGGCGATCCATGTCTCTATGCAAGTCGCTATCTAGACTCCGCTAATCCATAAATGAACCGACACACGAACCGCCCGTATCGGTAGCAAGTCGAATACGTAGGTTCGTGTCGACTCAATGATCCTCATTCATGTGTCGTGTATGAGACGTGTCAACAAGTCAAAGAAGTTATGAAGCATAACTTCAACACACCGGGAAAGTCCGCTACCACATATGGTCCACACACACACACGCACACACACAAACATCGATATACATATCGATGTCACCCAAGTCATACTTGGACATACTCTTACTAATGTAAAAACACTAGCAACATATAAAATATCATGAATCAAATGTAAGTACAAGATGGCAAGGTATCTTGCCTGGTAGGACGCCTAGTGTGCTGCAATGATCCAGGTGGCACGATCTGTGACTCCGGTGCAACAACTGTACAAGGTGACCTCGGATGGTGGCACGGACGGTTCCATTAGGTTCGGGATGGTCAACTTGGTTAGGGTGGACATAATGAGGGTACGGAGTTGGCTAGTGTATAGGGATAATGGGATTGGTCTTGAACCGAAAGATAACCGAAAGAATAATATATATATATTCTATTTTTAGTAAATAACTATAATATTGAAAACTAGATTTTATTAGTATATAATTGAAAATATAAATATAATTTAGAAACTATCATACTTTTAGATAATATAATCTAAAGAGAAACAATTAGATGAAATTGGGTTAATAACAAAATTTTGTCAAAAAAAAAAAACTAATTAATTAAGTTTTGAAACGAATTTAAATTTACCTATAGGGTCAAGTCTCAATACATTATTTGACATACATTATAAATTAGAATATTTATTTAAATAAATAAATAAATATAATGCTAATAAAATAATTTACAAATACTAATGTTATACTAACAAAACAATTACATATTAATAATAATAATAATAATAATAATAATAATAATAATAATAATAATAATAACATACAATAATACTAATAATAAATTAAGAAAACAGAATAAAATGATAAAAATAAAAATAATAATAATAATAATAATAATAATAATAATAATAATAATAATAATGATGATAAAAAATTAAAAAAGAAAGAATAACACATAATACTAAAATATCAACAGCATGGGCCAATCCCAACTAACGAAAAGAAAACAGGAGAGAGAGGGTGAGAAAAGGAAAGGAAGGAGGAGGGAGTGAGGGAGCGGGCGGTCCGTCCGGCGGAAACGCATCGGCGGGGTGAGGGAAGGCCGGAGATCGGAGCTGCGGGAGAAGGATTTCGACGGAGGAGAAGTAGAAAGGGGGCGGCGCAAGGAGGCGGAGTGGAGAAGAGAGCGGTCGAGAGTGAGAGAAAGGGGGGCGGCGAAGAGGCGAGGAGGAGGCATCGGCGGTGGCAGACGCAGCGGCGGAGGATGAGCGCGGGGGAAAGAGGAGGTGAGCGGAGGGTGAGGGTTTGGGTCCTGCGGAAGAAGGAGGAAGAGGAGACGGTGGCTTACGGCAGGAGGGAGCGGCGGCAGGGTTGTTCGAGCGGTCGTGCGCGGAGGTGCGGTGGCAGTGGTCGGCGGATCTGGAGTAGGGCGGTCGGAAGGAAGAAGGGGAGGCGCGGTCGGCTAGGGCGGGGCTCGCCGGGGGTGAGCGGAAGAGGGGAGGAGTTTTCCGGGGGGCTGTGCGGAGCGGCTGCGAAGCGGCGGCGGAGGTCGTCTTCGACGGAGGTGAGTTGATCGGAATAAATTTTGGGTTTTCTTTGGTGATTTCTTCGGTGGCCGCGGTGTCGTTGGTCGGCCTGAATTTTAGTCGAGAAGAGGAGTTGGGTACGGGGGTGGTGATGTTACCGATGGTGGTGGCAAGGCTGCCGCGGCAGTGGCCGCGGTGGTGCTATCTTGGGCTGCAGTGGTGGTAGCGTGGGTGTCGGGGAGAGGCGCTTCGTCTGTGGCTGATGGTGGCTGTAGGCGTGGTTCCGGTCGGTGGCAACAATTGGTGGTGGCGACGTGGTTGAAGGCTGTGGCGGCGGTGGTTGTGAGTTCCTGTGGGCTGTGGTCAAGCGGAGCATAGGGAGAAGGTGGTTGTCGGGACACGGTGACATGGACACAAGGATAGAGAGGAAAATTAGGGATTAGGGTTAGGGTTTTGAGTTTGGATGAGTCGTGTCGGATGTGTCCGACACGACGGGGACAGAGGTTCGGATCTGTCAGACCCGGGGTGGAGTATTGTATTTGTACAATGAAACACCTAGTGGATGGGACACGGACACGGTCATGGACACGATGCACTCACTTCTGTGGTGAAAAAATTTGGAGAATAGAATACACGGATGAGTACCTGCCTATTTATAGGATGTGGGAATTCCCGTTTGGATAGGATTAGGAATATTTTAAATTCCAATAGATAATTCAATCTATAAATTTAAATTAATTTAATAAATCTAAATCCAAATCAAAATCTAATTTTAAATCAAATAAATTTTTATGCTTTAGTTTAAAATCAACAACATAATTCAAACTCCACATATATATATTATTTTACTCTATAAAAATAAATTCAAATATTAAATCAATATTTAAATGGCTACAATAACTTCCAAATATATTTTTCAAATTACCAATAATAATAATTTCGAAAATAATAAATATTTTTAAATGTCTTTTTGAATAATAAAATATTAATATTAATAAATCTCAAAAATTACATTTTTATTTAAAATAGACTAATAAATAATTTTGAAATATATGTATGCACGAATTTAAATTCTTTTGGCTTAAAAATCAATTAAGAAAATTCAAATTCCAAATATCTAATCTATTTAAATAATTCCAAAAATTGAATCAAGATTTAAATTGCCAAAATATTTTTAAAATATATTTTCCAAAAATGCTATTATAATAATTTTGAAAATTTAAAAAATAACTAATAAAATATTATGAATTATATATATGCAAGCATGAGTAATATTTATACTTTTCTAGTATAGGAATATCATTCACCATTAATAACTGCATAAATGAAGGCTTCTAGTAACTAAAATAACAACTTGGAAATGATAGCAAAATAATTTTTATATATATTATTTTGAAACTATAAAATAATAAATAAAATATTTTTCTAAAAAAATATGTATGCTCGCACATATTCGCACTCGTCGAGCAAATTCGAAAAACGAACTTCCGCACACGACGTACAATATGACTACGTGATGTACAATACAAATTTTTAAATCAGCACCAAAATCGAAAAAAATATAGTAGAAATTTAGGGGTTTTACAGAACGATAGGATGACCTACACTCAGGAAGTCTCGAGGACGAAACTTATTTTGAGTGGTATATTATGTAATGACCTTTCTGCCCTAGCGGAACACCGATTCAAACGGCAAGTGCAACGACTCAAGCAAGCCGTCGACCCGAAGAGTTGGCATCGACCAGATAAAGAATCGATGCAAGGCTTACATTGGCCCGTCAAGATGAATCCAGACTTAGACTTTCAAAGGCGCGCTCGGAGTATCGCTCGGCCGATGCGAACATCGCTAAGGTGGGTGGCTCCTATGAACCCGTCTTTGCTTAGCCTAGACACATGACAATACGGACACTATCACGGAAATCGCTAGGCGATAACACCGCACATGCTAATAAATGACCCAACGTACCTAGCTAAGGGATTAACCCATCTTGTATGCTTGTATAGAATATGAAAAGGAACATGGAAAATACGAGAACTCTCGCACCGCCGTCCATGCTCATGCTAAGGCACAAGCTTACGTTCAAGTCGCTTATGCGTTCAACAATGAATGGTTTACAATAATGAAACGGGAAGACTATCAACATAGTCGTTCCGAGTAGAGTTTAGCAACATTGAGAGACTATGGGACCAATGGGTCGCCAAGGCGACTCCTGTACGGAAAGTTGCATAATGTATAAATAAAAGAATGAACGAATAAATGAGTGAATGAATGAATCAAACGAATAGATGAATACGAAAATGAACCAATAAACGAATGGACAAGTGAAAGAAAGAAAAGAAAGAGTGAATAAAAGATAAGAATGAAGGGAATGGTTAGCGACAGGTGTGACAGGCACGTGCAACGGGGCTCGCTACCCGCGTTGTACGGAAGCCAACCTGGTCGATAACGCATTATGGCTAAGGGTTAGCCTATGACAATAAAATACGAAATGGTCGTGGACGGACCCGTGCACGGGTGATACGGATTCCATGGCATGATCAAAGGAAGGATCGTGGCCGGCCTAGGCGGGATCAAGTCATGGCTTACGGGATGTCTGGGTGCGAACTCGACCACCCGGGGGACGTAAGTGCAGGCGTATTTCAAGAGACTAACGGGGTGTGTGCCAGTCCTCACCCTACTCTAGTTGAGAAATACCACGGCTTGGATGTGTCCAAAATGGCTTGTGATGCCAGCGACCGGTACATATAGATTTAAGTGGGCTTTGCTGGTGGCAATCTACGTGCAAGTCCTTGCATTGAAATCAAAGTAGTCTAAGTTAACTGTACAAAGCACTTTCTGAATAGGCTTGAATATAATACACAAAATGATCAAGAGTACTTCGAGCAAACGAGTTAGAAAACGTGCTTACGACGTGCTAGAACCCGAGGCAAGGACACGCACTTGACATTGAATGTTTACATGAACTACGTTAAGTTATTTCATATGAATTATCGACTAACTTGGTTTACGTTGGACAGAGAAGGCCGGACGGTAAGTATGGGTAAGTCGTATATGTATTTCCATGCGACACTTGAAATTGGCAACACGAGATAGGTTATGAAATATGTCATAAAATTGATCCTAAGGCAAGATTAGAAAGACAATGAACGATAGAGATGCATAAAAGTAAATAGAACGTGTTTGGTAATGATAGCATTGTGGGTGAGCTAGCCTCCCCACCAGTGCATAACAATGTACTGATAACCCCACAGTCTGCTTGCAGGAAGCAGGAAACGTCGGCGGGTGCGGAGCTTTCCTTGAACGTGCTAAAGCGCGGAGCTATCTCTGAAGCCTTGGAGCGTTGCAAGGAGCTGGAGCACCATATACAGGACATAATGTATCAGAACATCGCCATGAATCATTCCATCTTGTAAGCCACTTGGTACGCCTTTTATGTTTCGGAGAGAGAGAGAGAGCTTGAGAGACTTGTAAACTCGGCCTAGCGTCGCTTGTAAACTTCTTGAATATCAATAAAGAGTTTGAATTTGCTTCTACTTGTGTTCATTTACTTTTCGCTGCAAATGGGGACACTCTGTGCGACTCTGTGGCCTAGCTCAAATCGGCCGTTTCTAGACTTCGCCTTATACGGGCGCAACCTAGGCCCGTACGGCATCACGCCTTAGCGAGGACGATCGCTCCTACGGGAGCGGAGCGTGACACTGGTAGCCGACGAACAGTCGGATATGTACTTGGCTTCGGCACGAGTAACGTCATTCTTTGCATCACGTATGGCTTGAAAAATATCGTCATAAGCTTGCTTTCTCCAGGCTGCGAGGGCTTTTCTCATTGCCTTAAGCTTGTGGGCTATCCGGCTGAGAGGATCTGGGGCGTCCGTGCTGTTCCAAGCTTCTACGACAATGCTCAAGAATTTGGGGTACTCGCTCCAGAAGTCCAGGAAGTGGAAAGTCTTTTTGGACTAACCTGATATGCTACTGATGCCAACAAGAAGGGGGCATGGTCGGATTCGGTGGCATTAACATAGGAAAGCTTGGTGGTAGTCCTCATACCGTGCCAGTGGGCGTTCGTTAAGGCCCTGTCGAGGCGGGAGTATTTCCTGCGGTCGCCTTCCTGCATGTTGCACCAGGTGAAGGCGTTGCCGATGAATGGAAGGGAGGTGATGTGCGAATTGAAGATAAAGTTGTTGAAGTCAAGCATGGAGGAATGGGGGGAGGGCGACCGCCAATCTTTTTTTCTTTACTGGTGATAGCGTTAAAATCTCCGATACAGAGCTATGGAAGGGTTAGGTGGTGTTGGTGGATGTCCAAGAGGTCGTTTCATAGGTGTTTGTGGTCCGCGATGTCCCAGCTGCCGTGATCCGCGGAGAGGATAGCGCGATTGTGGATCAGAGGGTGTTCCACCCAGCAAGAAAGGGCTTGCCTAGATTCATGAATGACCCCGATGGTGATGTCCTGGGAGTAGAGGTTCCAAATATCGTGATTGCCTGCAATGGTCGAGTGAAAGTCGAGCTGTAGTTGAATGGATTTGAGTCTTTTGGAAGGGATTTGGGGTTCAAGGATGATCAAGATTCGATCTTGTGAGTCTTCTTAAGGCTGGTGATTCTTCTCATAGTAGGTTTGTTCGCCAGACCGCGGACATTCCAAGAGCGAATGTTCATCATTAATGGAGCTTGGGGGTGGTTAGTACTCGCTTTGCTGCGGACCTGGTGTGCATGGTCGGGGACTTGGTGGCTCCCTTCTTGTGATATTTCTTGATATTGGTGGATGGTTCCCCCATCGTCTGATTGGATAAGCCGAGGATGGATTCCTCGGGACGGTATTGTAGGGTGGATTTGGTGGATGGGCCGGTGGCTTTGTCTGAGCCCATCCTCTATTATGGTGAGAAGGGAGTCGTCAGTGATGCCAATCTGGTCTCCTTCCGCCTAGAGGGGAAATTCGGCTGTAATGACCTGAGAACCTCTAAGGGCCTACTCTGGCCCTAGAATAGCAAGGGCGTCTATGGCGTTGATGCCGAGGGGGCTTTGTGATCTGTGGCCTTCGGAGGATCTTGGAGGATCTCTTCGGCTTCCATTGTGAGAGAGTCGGTGAGGTCCGTGGATGTTGTACCGTGATCCATGACTGAGTCTGCTAGGGATGCTGTCTCCTGGGATGAGTCGCAGGATTCTGAGGCGAGGGCACCGAACTGGTTGGAAAGGGATAAGTTTGGTGGGTGGTAGGGGATTACTTCTCTGTCCTAGGAGTCGTCTCTGTCGAATTTATCATCAGTAGAGTTGAATCTGGTGTGAGAGTTTGGTAGAGGAAGTAGTGGGGGTTGGGCGACTTTTCGATGTCGGTTCTCTGAGGGGTTGGGTTCTATCCGCTCTAGTTGCTTTTTTAGCTCCGGATGGAGACGAAAGCAGTGCTTTGATTGGTGACCGCGTATATGGCAGTGAGAGAAGAAGATAATGTGATTGTCGTTGATGATTTGCTGGGTGTGGGTCAGGTTGCCCAGTTCGATTTGGATATGGTTGGGGGGATCTTTGGTGAGGTCAAGTTCCACACATATCTTGGCGTAGTGGGCTTTGGTCAGGTTGCTGGTTTCAGTAGTGGTGGCCACGTAGCTTCCAAATGAGTTGGCTATACTCCTAAGAGCCGCCGGAATAAAACAAATAAGGGAAGGTTAGGAAGGGTCAGCCAGGCGGCGACAGTCGCTGAGTCTTCCTTGGTGTTAAAGTTCTCGGACCACTTGATAATCTTCATTTGGTGGGAGCTGGTCCTACTGGTACCTTGGGACCAGACGGTCCAATGGTCGAGTTTGGAGGATAGATGGAGAAGAATATGCCTCGAATCGAGAGAGGCTACCCGGTATGCTGACGAGAGCCGCCAACTTGCAATAACCTCCTGAACCCGGGCGAGTTTGGGACAGCCGGACAAGAATTTGAGGATGAAGGAGGGGGGAAAGGAGGTGACCAGAGAGGATAGTTTCTGGTCGGTGAAAGGCAACTTCGGCATAGGGGATGCCAGTAGGTATTCGACTTCGGAAAGGAGGACATCCGAAAACAGGAGTCCCTGTGAGGGAGCTCCGTCTGGTCGGAGCTTGTCGGTGAAGGAAGGCATCGGCGGTACCGGCGAGTTGGGTGAGCTCCGGACCGAACAGGGATTGGAGGGGGGTTGGGGCTGCGACCAGCCTAGGAGCATTGTCCAAGTTGGAAAGGAGAGCAATGAGGTCAGCTGGCATCATCACTGGCTGATATGGTTTCAACCAACCGAGGGAAGAGCCACTCCCTGAGACGGGTTGTGCCAAAACGGGGACGACACTGGAAGCAAATGAAAAGCCAAGGTGCGCCGAGCAGAAGCCTGGTATGGGGGTGACTAGCCCACCCCCTGGTAATGGAGGCCCAGGGAGCGCCGACCCCGGTCCCGATGACAGCGGCCCGCAGCTAACGCCCAGCTGACCGATAATGGGCTGAGAGTGCACCCCTGATGGCTGCCTAACCTGGAAGCCTGGTTGCGCCAAGAAAGTGGCGCACACCCATGCGCCAAGGTGGGCATCGCTCATCCCAAGCGGCGCTGGATCCAACAGGGGTCCAGAGGCACAGCGAGGGTGGGGATCGCCTGAGGAACGTCCTGAAGGCCCCAAAGAGGAGCCAACCTGCCGGGAGAAGGGGTGCGCCTGGCACACCAGAAGGCGCCTGGAGGGGGCTTGCGCCCACAATCGACGTGGTTGCGCCAGGGGGAAAGGGACCCGGCTGCGCAGGGGCTGAGGAGGACCGGCGACGCTGATGAGGAAGCCGCACAATGTGGGCAGGGGAGCGCTGGAAAGATGGTGCGGTAGCCTAAGAGGGACCCTCGACTGCACTAGAGGGTGACTAGCGCCGAGCGAAGAGGAGGCGAAAGCGGGCAGGGGTGCGCCGAAAGAGCCAAGAGGCGTCGGTGGAGTGAGGGAGAGGCTTGACTGGGTGGCGCCAGGGGGTGGGAGGCAAGGGCCAACGATGCCGAGTGGTGCCACGTGGGGGCGAGCGTCCTCTGCCAAAAGGGCCTGGGTGGCGCCAGGGGGTGGGTGGAAAGAGCCAACGGCACCGAGATGCGCCAGGGGGAGACTAGCACCCTCAGCTAAGAGGGCCTGGGTTGCGATGGGGGGAGGCCTGGATGGCGAAGGCGGCCCGAGTTGTGCTCGGGAGCTAGAGGCGTCGGCAGCCAAGAAGGATGGAGAGGATTGGGTTGCGCCAGGGAGAAACCTGACGGCAGGGTACGCCTCGCCGTGGGTTGCGCACACAGAGGACAATAAGGAGGCTTGGGGTAGGCCAGGGGTAAAAGTGACGCCAGTTTGTGCCTGGACGCTCACGGATCTCGAGGCGAAAGTGGGGAAAGGGTGGGCGGGAGGAGATGGTTTGAATTCGAATTCAAACCAGAAAGGGGGAAAAAGAGGGCGGGAAGGGAGAGGGGATGGAAAGGAACAGACGAGGGAAGGAAGTGGTGGTGGTGGCGAGGGGGAGACGGCCATCTGGTGCCCCGGGACAGGACGTTGCCGGGCAAGGGTCCGGACAGGGCATCACCTGGGGGTGCCGCTGCCTCAAGGAGGGGCGGCGCAGCTGCCGGCGAGGCGACGACTAAAGAGGAAAGAAAGCGGGAAGGGCCCGGCTGAGGGGGCACGGTGGGAGGGCGAGCGGGGCGAAGGCGGGGACTGGCCAAAGATGACGAGGAGGTCGGGGGGACCGCCATCGAGGAGGGGGAAGGAGGAAGAAAGGAAGGCGGCTAACCGCCGGCCTAGGCGGGGCCGGACGGAGAGAAAGCAGCGGGGAGGCAATGAGCGGGAGCTGAGGGAGGAGCCATCATATATAATATATATATATATATATATATATATATATATATATATATATATATATATATATATATATATATATATATAAGTTAGGTACACATATGTAAGGTATCAGTTAGGTACACATATGTAAGGTATATACTTATATTACATGTATATGAGAAATTGGTGGTTAGATTGTGAGTTTAAGTATGGTTTCATAAACTTCACTATAGAAAGTAGGGTGATAGGAATTTGGCTATGGATATTGATATTACTTAGAGCTATCTAAATATGCATAAATGAGCTAGGATATGGGTATGGACCTAGAAGCCTAGACTAGGCCTAGTTTGACCTAGCTTAGCAGGGTACGACCTAGTATTGACCTAGTTGACTTGTATTGACCTAGAAAAGGCCTAAAAGCATACAAATAGGTCATCTAAATATATTGCTTACTTTAGAACATCAAATAACCCTGTATATCTCATATATAGGTTTGTGTGACACCACTTTGGGCATCGATCCTCATTCACTACTCTGGACGACAGGCGAGTACATTCTCTGATAGTTTTCATTTATTTGATGATTATTATGATTCAACTTCGAGTATAGTTCTATTTGATTCTCTAACACAACACAGATTGGTATTCTAAATTCATTCACTTGCGACGCATGTATTATATTTTTCTGGCCCCTACTACTGGAACTACTCACTGGAACCACCTACTTGAAACACCTACTGGCACCACTTACTTTCTGGCTAGACTTATACTCTATTTATGTGTCAGGATATGGATTCATTTATACTAGTCAGGGCGGAGAAATACTCGAGTAGACATGTAAATATTTCCAATCATACTGGAACCACTCCTAATGGTCTAATCTGGAAAGATAGTCATCGCACGCTTGCTAATTGTGCGATGTGTCGTATTTACCCCTAGCCGTTTACATGTCGAAAACGGTATTTCAAAACATACTGGATTAGTGTCTTGTACTAGATTCATATTTGACTCATGTTATACTGTCTGGATTCGTATCACCTCTATTTTAGTTCAGTTATCTCTATTTACAGCCTTCATTGCCATGCTCTTCTGATTTACTGTATTAATTTCTTTGTTTTTTTAGTTAAACTGTTGTTCTATTTTATTTCCTGTCTCAAACTTTCCATGTTCATCAAGTATTTCTGTCTATAACTGTTTTTATAGTCTTTGTCAGTTATTTGGAACTGCTAGAGGAGATGTGCTCGTTCCATCCTGACTGGATATATTTTTCAGATGATTGTTTAGGGGAGCTGTGTTCTACTTATTATGGATTCGAAGAAGGGATAACTACCATGGATCCGAATTCTTAGGAGTGACCGAGAGACTTAGTTCTAGCTTTGACTTGTTTTAGATTCTCTGTTAGAACTTTTGACTTTTAATAATGAAGATTTTGTTATTTAAATTCTGAGACTTGTATTTGATTTTATATCAGAAGTTGTTGATGTTTTAGATTTTTGTAGTTATTTAGACTTCTTTGACATCTTATCGTGCTTTAGGCTGTGATTGAATATTTACCATATCATTATACTTGTCCTCCATTCGTAGTTAAGATCTATGATAGGTACATTATATCATTGTATGAGATTGTTAGTTAGCGACCTAGACAACGTTCTACCATCGATGCTGTGACGTAGGCTGGGCGCTGTTACGCACTCGTGCTCCTATACCGGATGCGGGTCGTGACACATTTTTAGTGGTAGCCCGTGTAGGTCGAGATTCGTATTTGTGTGATGTCGTGGTAGTGCGACGGTTTGTTGTACTACTGCGAGCCTGCGATAGGAAATAAAAAATAGGTTATAGGATGAGAGGATACTCAATCACAACTAGGAATTCCCATGGATTTGAATATACTGACACTTGTTTAAATCTGAATAATCTAATTTCATACCTATCATTCTTTGATAATATCATCCTTGTACCATTATTGATTCCTTGTTTGATCTATCTTCAGGACGTCATCGAAGACTCGATCACACTGCTCTGTCCCGGAGACTGCTACTAAGAGGTCTGCTACCTCTCATCTGGTTCAGCATGCAGTTGGAACTGCTCCGCTTCTTACATCTGCTCACGTGGGAGTATCTGATACTTTTGGGGGTCCTCCTCCACCTGTTTCGAGGATTTCCCTAGTTATTCCCAATATTCTTCAACCTCTACCACCTCTTCCAGCTCCGGTGGATGCCGCATAACTGTTATCACTTTTTAAAGAGATGATGGACGCTCAGCACCGTCAGTCTGCTGACATGAGGCAGGGTACTGAGAATGCTCACCAATTGGCGATGGCGACAGTTGAGAGGGTGACTCAAATCCAGCCACCCGGAGGTCAGGCTCACCATCCGAGGCCAGGCACTATCAGCAATTTCCAGAAGATGCGGCCCAAGGACTTCTGTGGTTCTGAGGGTATCTTGTATATAGACGACTAGATTGAGTATATAGAGGGGATCTACCGTCTGGCAAAGATTTTGGACAGTCTGTAGATTGAGGCAGCGAGCAGTCAGATGTTCGACCTTACCTTGACATGGTACTGTATCGACCCGAGGGACGGAGTTGAAGGGCAGACTTGGGAGGCATTCAAGAAGCTTTTCAAGGAGAAGTTCTTCCCGGATGTGGCTCTCAGTGCTTTGGAGAGTCAGTTCGAGAGCCTCGTCCAAGGGAACAGGACAATAGAGAAGTTTGCTAGGGAGTTCTACCGTCCGGGCAGATTCGTAGAAGCGCTGAGTGATGTAGCGAAGGCGAGGAAGTTTCGCAAGGGCTTGATCAAGGAGGTCAAGTTACTGACCAACAGCGATCGCGATGGTACTTTTGAGCAGATTTTGGCTGGCGCTCTGGCAGATGAGGATGACTTGAAGCTCAAGTTCAAGAGAGGCATGGTTGATTCAGGAGGAGCGAGCGATAGTACGAAGCATCACTTTGTGTTGAAGGCAGTACACCAGCCCCAGCAGTTGTTGGCACCGACTAGAGCTTTCGTCCAGCTGGTGCATCATCATCCTCGGGGACAGGACCGGAGGGTGCCTACTTGTGCCTATTGCAGGAAGACGGGACACACTTGGGATGTTTACAGGAGAAGGCTGAAGGTGTATTTATTCTGTGGCTTCGCTTCACCTGATGAAGGATTGCCCTACCGCACCTCCATTTGGCGGAGCACAGGGTCAGAGAGAGGGAGCTAGGCCACCTGTGGTGCAGCACCATGCCCCGCACCATCAGAGGGATATACCCCAAAGGGGCAGGGCTTTGGCATTGACGGCCGAGGAGGCCGATGCTACGGGTGACGGGTTAGCAGGTTTGTCTTTCATGTTCTTCTTTTCCATTTTGATTGTGTGATTCTATTAGTACTTGTCAGGATATTTTGTGCTGTGCTAGATAGCGTAGTGAACCCGTTTGAGACTGTGAAATCACGACCAATAAGACCATGATCTTGCATGTTATTAGATGGAAATTTCTTGACATGATTGTTGGGGGTTTGACCTAGAAGGAGTACGACCAACTTTAAATTTTGAGGACAAATTTTTTCTAGGGGAGTAGGTTTGCAACCACTACTTTCCTGGAACATGGGTATTTTTGACTTTTTTCTAATTGTTGTTATTAGTGTGATTTCATATTATATCTTGAGTGGTAAATTAATTTTCAAAAACTAAACTTTATATTTTGGTTAATTATCTAATAATTAAATAGTGCATATGTGTTATTCTTGAATATGACTAACGGTTAGACATTGACTTAAATAGTAGTTAGTGATCCTAAAAGACCCAAACTAACTTGTCATGACCACCCAACTAGATTATTAGGACTAGCCTAAATCAAATTTAGTTAGTCTCTAACTAGATTAGAAGAATTAGTTAGAAGGTTTAACTAAACACCTAATTAGGAAGGAAGGTTTAATCCCTAACTTGTCATGACTAAAGAGAGGGGTGTATTAGACCTTTTCCCTTTCCCAAAACCCTAAACTAAACCTATACGGCAGCCCACCTTCTTTAAATAGCCCCACTTCACCATCTTCCTCCTCTTTCATTCAAAACCCTAACCCTAATTTGGAAGGTTCTTCCCCAATTTCTCCTACTCCCAAATTGAGTCCAAATTCCTGTAAACCCCCTAAACTTTCACTATAATTTTTTTAAAATTATTATTTTGGTATTATTTTATTTTTGTTATCAAACGTCGAGTGCGAATGCGCAAAGACGTAAATACGAAGTAATTGTTATTTTCATGTACAAAATATTTTTATTATTTCTTATAAATATAGAAATAAATATTTTGTTTCACTCTATAGTATATGGTAGATATTTTTACTTGCGTAAAGTTACGCCAAAAACTTTATTTTGTTTTATTTATTATAAAAATGCTAATTTATTCAATTATACGAGTATATATAGTAATTTAGAAAAAAATTATGTTTACATGCGAGGTATATAAAAATTTAAATTCATGTATATAGTTTGAATTTTCGAAATTAATTATTAGTATTTTTATAATATTGATAAAAAGATATTTTGGAAATTATTTGATTAAAGTTTTGAGTATTATGGTGATTTAAATTTGGATTTATCTTATTCATTTTAATTTTAAATAGTTTTAAACTAAAGTTGAGATTTAAATTGGATTTTTGGATTTGATTGAATTAATTCTAATTCGATTTAAACTAAATGGTTAATTATCTAGTGGGGGATTAAAACTCCTAATCCTTATCTAAATAAGAGTCTCCCCCTCCTATATAAAGGGAGACTCCTTTGCTCTTTTCCCAGGAAATTTCATAAAACCCAAATTTTTCTCCACGTGTATCGTGTCCATGTCCCCCTTTCCATCTACTATTCTTTTATTACAATTACATCTCCCTCGTCATGTCCGACACACCGGATCACGAAATTCAAAATGTCCAGTCATGTCGGGCACCCCCGACACGATGCAACCCCAACTGACACAATCTCCCCAAACAGTACACCAAGGCCTAAACCCTAACCCAGCACTTCCTCCTCTCGTCATCTCCGCTCTGTGCCCATCGCCTCCGACATTCCCCGTTGGACTCATCCCCCTCCTCTGCTACCAAACTCACCTCCACCACAACTGCACTAGCCTCTCTGTCGCCACAGCCTTCCGTGGCCTCGGCCTGTTAGGGTTATATACTAAAAGCATCACTTTTGCAGTAACCTTATTTCCTTAAATTTTGAATGAGAATCATATTGGCAAATATTTGTATATTGTATTTGTTGCAAGTGTTAATGCAAATATCTGATATTCTATATTGTAGATAATATGGTGTGTGGTGTCACACAGAAGATCATATTATCAGTTTCCTATGGAGTATATAAATAGTTCACAACCTAGATGGACTTGGACAATCTATTGGAAAAGGTTATAGTGTAATCTGGTATTAGTCTATCTTAACTATAGGTTTACACTTTGTGTGTATTGAACAGGACCACTTGAGGTTGTTCTCTTTGTACTGACTACATAAGAGAACAAACACCTCTGTTATTATGGATGCTTGTGCTCTTAATCCGGATATAATAACGGACATGTATATACAGTGTGCATTACTTTGACTCATAAAAGAGTGAGATTCATTATGGATCAACAACCTCTATGAATTGGGTAATAACATTGTATGTATGATGGGCTGTTGATTATAAATGGAATACATGTCCCGATACATCGGGTTGATGATGTCCTCTTAAGGAGCTCATAAGGATTGTCATATAAACCCTGCAGGTGGATTATATCCGACATGACAAATAAAGTTGAGCGGTACTACCTAAGGATAAAAGATGTCGAATCAATATAGTTGTCAGTAACTTGATTTGATCGACGGACATATGATATCTTAACATGGGGAGCCAAACGAGCATATAATAAAAGGAGCCCACAAACATAATTTGGGATTAGGGAGGTAGTGCAACAATAGCTCATTAGTGGACCGAGATATTGTTAATGGGCCTGGATTATGTATTTGGGCTGAATACGGGATATCCAGATCCGTTAGGAGGCCTAACCCTAATTTCTCCTCATGGTCCCTGCCGTAGCCTATATATATCCTCTATTCTATGGCCGCCAGATTACTGATCAGAAATCTGAAATTTTCTTCAAATTCGTGATTCACGTAAGAAGAGAAAGGGAGGGCTGCCAAGGAGAAGAAAAGGTTGGAAGATCGTTGCCCACACGACGTCCAACTCGAGGAAGGAATATGTGCAGAAGATCTTGGGGTCGTCCGTTCGAGATTGCCAGGAATTACTTGTCTCCTTTCCGCCGCAGGTATAGTTCGTGAACCCTAGTTTCCGCCTATGAAGGGTTAGAACACGTATTAGATCTGTTTAACTTTCTATCGATCAATACGCACACCAAAGGAAGGGTCCTGGGAATCCCCAGTTCCATCAATTGGTATCAGAGCCATTTTGGATCTACGTATTGATTGATATGTCCATGTTGTCCAATAAAACCTGCGCTATATAATAGTCGGTAGATGTAGATTTGTTCTAACTCGGTTTTGCAGGCATCTTAGATCCAACTATTATGGTCCAATACATTTTTTTGATTGTGTTGTTTAAACCACGGATATGTCATGGATGTTGTTGTTGCTGTAGATGTAATTAAAATTACGAGGGTTGATCGTGCTTATTATTTTAATTTTTTAATCTAGATTATGTGTGAACTCCTTCGGGAGGCATAGGATTGATGTAATTTTAATTATTTTTGATCAATCGTGATGGCGGTGGTGGCTGTTTCTGACGTTGAACGAGATGCTAGTTTTAAGCAGTCCAGAGGTAGACAAATGATTTTCGATGAAGGAATCGACAGCCAAAACCTTTAAAAAAAATCGGGGCGCTGCGCCGAACCTCGCAACCTGACCGGGCAGGTCGAACCCCGTATAGATCTGCGCAAAGCCAGATTTTGGATTCAGATAGTTGAGGACGGAGCAGCAAAGATGACCATAATAGTTGGATATTTTCTTTTATTTTTGTCATTTTGCTTTTTTTGATTATGCATGTTTATTATTGTGTGGTTGTTTTTTTGAAAGACCAAGCCTACATTAATAATGGACAACATGGACATAATATCAACTATTAGAAAAACCCTCATTGTTAAATAACTAAGTGGGAGAGGATTTTTATTTAGTATAAATCCTATGGTCTCCATTACTGGTTTGTAGGTGATGTAATTATACTTGCGTGTTGGCTTTAGTGCTTTCCTCCATATCGGATGAGTATAATTATTGATCACCAGTACAAACTTCCTTAGGGATAATTGTAGAAAGTTACCTAGTATGTGTTCACTTCTCCATCTGAAGGAACTCATTACAAGGTAATGGACTTAGTATTAAGTAATGGTATACACTTAGATACAAATAACGGTATCCTCCCCATCGGAGTCACTGCTATTATTTGTATGACCAGAGCAAGACCAGCATATTAATTTTATTTGTCATAAAGTTATATTGACATGATAGTAAAATTAATAAGAAAAATCTACTTGAACAAAGTTGAATTTGTATGCGTCCACACTATCGTGGCATGCTAAATTCATGGTGTTCAAGGTGTTGTTGAATTCTTATTATTGTTTTGAGGGAATCAATATTTAGTTAATTTAAAAAGTTTTTTTTTGCCCTACATAATTTTATTTATGCGATTCTCAGGATTTCAAAAATGGGTTCTTTCAGTCCACTTATGGTGATTCTTAAAGAAAACAAACTTACTGGACCTAATTATATTGACTGGAAACGTAATTTGGACATTGTTCTGACTGCTGAGGAGTACAAATATGTACTTGTTGAGGAATGCCCACCTAAGCCTGATGCTAACTCTGATAAAGAGGTCAAAGAGGCTTATAAGAAGTGAAAAAAGGCAGATGAGATGGCGCGGTGTTACATTCTGGCATCTATGTCAAATGTACTGCAACATCAGCATCAGACCATGGCCACAGCTTATGACATGATGTATAACCTCAAGGAACTCTTCCGACATCAGAGTAGAGCAGCTAGGCAGTTTGCTATGAAATGTTTGATGAGTACAAAAATGGCTGAGGGTACACCAGTAAGGGATCATGTTCTCAAGATGATGGGTCATCTGAATGAGATGGAGATCCTTGGAGCTGAAATCGATGGGGAATCCCAGGTCGATATCATTCTCGGGACTCTGCCTAAAAGTTTTGACAATTTCTTTCTTAATTACAACATGAACAAAAAGTTGTATAGTTTGGCAGAACTTGCAAAAGAGCTACAGGATGCTGAATCTCTCTTTAGGCAGAGTGGTCATGTTTTTGTTTCTGAAAAGGCTTCTACTTCTAAGACAAAAGGCGGTAAAAAAAAGAATAACATTCAGAAATAGGCAAACTTAGCAAAGAATGGCATGGGACCTCAAGGCGCGGTGAAAAAGCCGAAAGGCAAATGTTTCAAGTGCAAAGGGTCAGGACATTGGAAGACTGATTGTCCACTTCTCAAACAAGGGAACAAAGAAGGTATATCTCATTTACTAGTAGTTGAAACATGTTTAGCGGTGTTATCTACCGGCACCTGGTGTGTAGATACAGGAGCCACTAATCATGTCTGCAATACATTGCAGGGGTTCCAGGAAACCAGACGGCTCAGTGATGGAGAGATATACTTGTCCATGGGTGATGCTACAAAAGTATCGGTCGTTGCATTAGGAGATGTTACTTTATCTTTTGGTAGAAATAAGTCTTTGACATTGAGAGATTGTCTTTATGCACCTTCACTTAGAAGGAATTTAGTTTCTGTTTCTATGTTAGTTAAGGGTGGATATTCAGTTTATTTTAATGACAATATTGTTATTAGAAAGAATAAACATTTTATCTGTTCTGGTGCATTGGTTGATAATTTGTATGTCTTTAATCCTATTTTGCCTACAATGCAACTTATGGAAATGAATAATATGTCATCTAACTTAAAAAAGAGAAAAGAACCTTCTTGTATGAACCAAACATATCTTTGGCACTTGCGATTTGGGCATATTAACCTAAGAAGGATTCAAAGACTGGTTGAAGATGGACCTTTGAGTTCATTGGAAGTGGAGGCACTACCAGTCTGTGAATCCTGCTTGGAAGGTAAAATGACCAAAAGGCCTTTTACGGCAAAGGGGTATAGGGCCAAAGATGTGTTGGAATTGGTTCATTCTGATTTGTGTGGACCCATGACGATCCAAGCTAGAGGTGGCTTTGAATATTTTGTCACATTTATTGACGATTATTCAAGGTATGGATACATTTATTTGATGCGCCGTAAGTCTGAGTGCTTTGAGAAATTCAAAGAGTACAAGGCTGAAACGGAGAAACGTCATGGAAAATATATCAAGTCATTACGATCAGATCATGGTGGCGAGTACCTCTTTGGAGAGTTTAGGAATTATTTATCAGAGGCTAGGATTGCATCCCAATTGACTGCACCTGGAACGCCCCAACAGAATGGTGTAGCCGAAAGAAGGAATAGAACTCTTATGGAGATGGTTAGATCAATGATGAGTTATTCGGATTTGCCAGATTCATTTTGGGGATATGCCTTAGAGACTGCAGCTTATATTTTGAACTTGGTTCCTTCTAAGTCAGTACCTCTTACGCCCACAGAGCTGTGGATTGGACGTAAGCCTAGTATGAAACATGTTCGTATTTGGGGTATTCCAGCACATGTGCTGAATGGGAAAGCAGATAAGTTGGAATCTCGTACAGAAGTACACTTGTTTGTAGGCTATCCAAGAGGAACGAAAGAAGGTTTATTTTATAGTCCTAAGGATCAGAAGGTCATTGTTAGCACCAATGCCCGATTCTTAGAGGAAGACTATGTGATGAACCATAAACCCAAAAGTAGAGTTGTTCTAGAAGAACTGAGACGTGAGACACCAAGTACTTCATTACCAACAGTACAAGAGGATGAACCATAAATAACTGCACAACGTGTCACAAATGTTACACCACAATCGATAGTGTCTTGTCGTAGTGGGAGGGTTGTGATACAACCTGATAGATATATGTTCTTGGGAGAGTTGTCAGACTTCGTCCCTGAGGAACAAGATTATGATCCCTATACCTACAATGAAGCACTCCAAGATAAAGATGCAGAGGCTTGGCAAAAAGCAATGATATCTGAAATAGAATCTATGGATTCTAATCAGGTCTGGGAGCTTGTAGAACCACCCGTTGGTGTAAAAGCCATTGGATGCAAGTAGGTCTATAAGAGAAAAAGAGGATCAGACGGTAAGGTTGAAACCTTTAAAGCTCAACTTGTAGCAAAAGGTTTTACTCAAAGGGAGGGTATCGATTATGAGGAAACTTTTTCTCCTGTAGCCATGCTTAAGTCTATTCGGATTCTTTTATCTATTGCAGCTTATCTCGATTATGAGATCTAGCAAATGGATGTCAAGACAGCTTTCCTTAATGGAAGTCTTGAGGAAGACATCTATATGAAGCAACAAGACGGGTTCATTGAAAAGGGCCAGGAGCATCTTGTTTGTAAGCTCAAGAAGTCCATTTATGGACTTAAGCAAGCTTCCAGATCTTGGAACATATGTTTTGATCAGGTGATAAAATCCTATGGATTTGATCAATATCAGGATGAATCATGTGTATACAGAAAGTGTGACGGAAATGTGGTGGTGTTCCTAGTACTTTATGTGGATGACATCTTGCTCATTGGAAACAATGTGAAGGTATTATCTGATGTAAGGATATGGTTATCCAAACAATTTGATATGAAGGACTTGGGAGAAGTAGGTCACATCCTTGGGATCAAAGTTCTACGAGATCGCAAGAAAAGGATGTTGGGCTTATCCCAAGCTTCCTATATCGATACTGTACTAACTCGTTTTAGTATGCAAAATTCTAAGAAAGGTTTCTTACCTTTTAGACATGGAATTGCTCTATCAAAGGAGCAGTGTCCGAGGACACCTAAAGAGGTAGAAAACATGAAGGCAGTTCCTTATGCTTCAGCAGTAGGAAGCTTAATGTATGCAATGCTATATACGAGACCAGACATCTGCTTTGCCGTAGGCATGGTCAGCAGATATCAGTCTAACCCAGGACAAGAGTACTGGACTGCCGTAAAGCATATTTTGAAGTACCTGAAATGGACTAAAGAGCATATGCTAGTTTACCAGGCAGATAGTTTAGTTCCCTTGGGGTATACAGACTCAGATTTTTAGTGAGATAGGGATTCCAGGAAATCTACCGCAAGTTATGTGTTTACTTTGGGAGGTGGAGCCATTGTGTGGAGGAGTATCAAGCAAAAATGTATTGCTGATTCCACCATGGAAGCCGAGTATGTGGCAGCCTCTGAGGCAGCCAAAGAAGCGGTTTTCCTCAGAAACTTTCTGTTGGACTTTGATGTGGTACCTAGTTTACCTAAGTCTATTACACTTTATTGTGATAATAGTGGTACAGTTGCAAACTCGAAGGAACCATGAGCCCATAAGACAGGCAAACACATTGAGCGCAAGTACCACCTGATACGAGATTTCGTAAAGAAAGGAAAAGTTGCTGTGATCAAGATTGCATCAGCCGACAACCTAGCTGATCCCTTTACAAAGAGCTTACCAGCTAAGGCTTTTGACAGTCATGTTGAGGGAATGGGAGTCAGATGTGTAGCAGCATGGCTTTAAGTATAAGTGGGAGATTTGTAACAGTATACTGAAAAGCAATGCTTTGAGTATAAGTGGGAGATTGTTAGGGTTATATACTAAAAGCATCACTTTTGTAGTAACCTTATTTCCTTAAATTTTGAATGAGAATCATATGGGCAAATATTTGCATATTGTATTTGTTGTAAGTGTTAATACAAATGTCTGATATTCTATATTGTAGATAATATGGTGTGTGGTGTCACACAGAAGATCATATTATCAGTTTCCTATGGAGTATGTAAATAGTTCACAACCTAGATGGACTTGGACAATCTATTGGAAAGGTTGTAGTGTAATATGGTATTAGTCTATCTTGACTATAGGTTTACACTAGTACACTTTGTGTGTATTGAACAGGACCACTTAAGGTTGTTCTTTTTGTACTGACTACAAAAGAGAACAAACACCTCTGTTATTATGGATGCTTGTGCTCTTAATCCAGATATAATAACAGACATGTATATGCAGTGTGCATTACTTTGACTCATAAAAGAGTGAGATTCATTATGGATCAATAACCTCTATGAATTAGGTAATAACATTGTATGTATGATGGGCTGTTGATTATAAATGGAATACATGTCCCGATACATCGGGTTGATGATGTCCTCTTAAGGAGCTCATAAGGATTGTCATGTAAACCCTGCAGGTGGAATATATCCGACATGACAAATAAAGTTGAGCGGTACTACTTAAGAATAAAAGATGTCGAATCAATATAGTTGTCAGTAACTTGATTTGATCGACGGACATACGATATCTTAACATGGGGAGCCAAACGAGCATATAATAAAAGGAGCCCACAAACATAATTTGGGATTAGGGAGGTAGTGCATCAATAGCTCATTAGTAGACCGAGCTATTGTTAATGGGCCTGGATTATGTGTTCGGGCTGAACACGGGATATCCAGATCCGTTAGGAGGTCTAACCCTAATTTCTCCTCATGGTCCTTGCCGTAGCCTATATATCCTCTATTCTCTGGCCGCCAGATTACTGATCAGAAATCTAAAATTTTCTCTAAATTCGTGATTCACGTAAGGAGAGAAAGAGAGGGCTGCCAAGGAGAAGAAAAGGTTGGGAGATCGTCGCCCACACGACGTCCAACTCGAGGAAGGAATACGTGCAGAAGATCTTGGGATCGTCCGCTCGAGATTGCCAGAAATAACTTGTCTCCTTTCCGCCGCAGGTATAATTCGTGAACCCTAGTTTCCACCTATGAAGGGTTAGAACACGTATTAGATCTGTTTAACTTTCTATCGATCAATACGCACACCAAAGGAAGGGTCCTGGGAATCCCCAGTTTCATCACGGCCATCCTACTGTCGTCCATGTCAAACGTTCATCGACACCAGTCAGACAAACCCCCATCCCATCCTCCGCCGTTCCTTCCGTCCACCCACAGCCCCAACAACCACCTTCACCACCACCGCCACACAAACAAACCCAAACTCCGTCGCGCCTCTGACCTCCGCCCAACCTCACGAACGCGCCGCCCGACCAAACGCCCACCATCCAAAAAATCTAAATCTATCACCGAATCCTCCCATAAATGAACCCTACTCTTACCTCCCTCGCGTCCCCATCGTGGCAGCGCCGTCGCCAGTTCCCGGCGTCTTTCGCCCCGTTGCAGTTCGTCAGAGGGTTAGTTTACGCCGCGTTCCCCCGCTACATTGTCATCCCGTGGCCTAGATCCTCCGCGCTCAGCCAGCCCGTGCACCTCCACTACAGGGAAACTCTAGCGCCACCACTGGCAAGCGTCACCTCCCTGACGAGCTCGAGCGCTGACACCGTCCCTCCTACTCGCCGGGAGAAGAGACTTGGTAAGTCTCCTTCAAACCCCTTTCTTTCTCCTTCACTCTTTTTCCTTATTATTTTGAACACAGTATAACCTATAGTGTAAATAAATTATATTATTAGTGTATAATTGTGATAAGTATTTATTATTATTATTATTATTATTATTATTATTATTATTATTATTATTATTATTATTTTATGACCCTTATACTTAATACCACTGATAAAAATAGTATACACAAAAATTGTAAATATTTTGAGTAAATAAAAGTATCTTTAACTATGTATTATTATTATCACAGTTTTAATTATTTATTATTATCATTGTTAGTATTTGTTATTAAATATAATTGTTTAATAATTATATAATATTTTATACAAGCTATATCATGGGACCTACATCTATATTTGAATGCTAGTTTTAACCTTAGAATAAATTTTTCTCGGCCTTAAATATTTATCCAAAAATATTTTTATCATAGAATAGTATTTTTAATTAGTTATCTAATTTATTTTTAACTGATAAATATAGTACCTGGAAAACTTATTTTTATGAACCTAAGAGCTTTTGTCCAGAAACGATTTGTAGATTTTCAAAAGTATATTTTTTGACTAATAAAAACTAGTTCCAAATAAAGTATGAGTATTTTCTCCAAGAATTCTCATTAACTATCAAAGTTGATTGTGACTAATCGTGATTAATTCCTACTCCTAATTTTTTGCGACTACAGACCTCTACACATTGACCCCAGCTATTTGACAAACCAAGGACTTGTTGGATCAGTGCACCACATCTCGCACCACCCTCAGGCAAGATACCTTGCCATTAGCTGTTTATTTTACTTAAGCTCATATTCATGCATTTATTTATTATTTATTTTTTGCAAAATAAACTATACTACACTGTCATGATTAGATAGATTTTATTGTGTAGTTATATTTTTTGTACTTATTATTTTTATGCAAATCAAACTTAGATTTACGGGACCACCCTTTATGTGTTACATTCATAGGCCATGACACATTTATACCACGTTGTTGTGAGTCACATATAGGACCCGGACATGCGTGATTGGCTGGCAACCAGTACGCATAAGCCGTGCGTTAGGAAATAACTGCTAATAGAGTTGCATGCTAGAAGGCTTAGTTGTTATGCGTTGACATTGGGTGGAGAGAACATGATTGGAAGTTGACTACCACCCTATCTATCGTAGACTCGCTCGCTACTGAGGAACTATAGATAGACTATATGCTATAGACTCGCTCGATACTGAGGAATAGTATATGGTGTTGTGACTCGCTACTGAGGTACTGTACTCATTGGTATTTTCCTAACTTGACCCGGTAGTCATACGACCATGAACTGTTCTTAAAACTTCATTCACTTAGATTGGTTAGGCATCCTTATCCGTTAGGTATGAGTACTCTTGGTTTGGGTACTTGTATCTGACCGTGGCTTGGAACAATAACTTGTCACGGAATTAGTTTGCCACATCTTGTCTTTGTTTCGTTGTAGGTGTGGCTTACTACTCCGATGAGAAGGTATTGAACCTTGTCGGGGTCCGGATACCATATTGGATTCATGACTTGGAAGGATACTTCATCGTGGATTAGTGTGTCATCTCCTGTCCTTGTTTGGTTGGGGGGATGGTATGCTAATCCAAATGGTGAGGTATTGGACCATGTTACAATCTGATCTTAGTTATTATTATTGAGCAGTTATATTCAGTTTATATGGCATGATATTTTGTATCTTGTTACGTCCCTCTGAGGACCTGGTGATATCTCCATGTGTGTGTTCTTGTCTTTCGCAGGTGCTCTAGCTCTAGCCGTGATCATCTCTATTTCTTCGAGGATGACTGCACTTTGATCGTCTTCACTTTGCTCGCCAAACTTATTTTATTTTTCATGTATTTCTTTTCTTACTTATTGGTAGTGGATTTGTCTCCGCCCAATATATTGTTTGAAAATATTTCATAGTTGATTATATGATATCCTTTATATTTTTTCTTTGTGGATGAGATTAGATTACTCTTAGTTTATTGCATTTTACAGTTTATGTATTCATACGAGGTTTCCATATATTGGAGTATACTTCGTATGTATACAACTGGCATGCTATATTCCT
The DNA here is from genome assembly GCA_029216955.1 of Iris pallida. NCBI lineage: Eukaryota > Viridiplantae > Streptophyta > Magnoliopsida > Asparagales > Iridaceae > Iris > Iris pallida. The sequence continues at coordinate 2,470,895 of JANAVB010013395.1, forward strand.
AGTCCTACGTATTTTGGGACTGGGGCATTATAATTCCCTCAAAACAATTGTATTCTCTTCCCCTTGAAGAGGAGAAGGCTCTATTGGCTAGCTTGGGATCTAGATCTAGGGTTTTATGCATTAGAAATCCATCTTCCAATTAGTAAGAGCTTTCTAACCCTCTAATTATCATTCCATTAGTGTAGATGCATTCACTTAGGACCTCATTTGCATTAAGGTGCCATTAGAGAGGAGTTGATGCTATTCTCTTCCTATTTGAAGGGTTTCTCCATTTCATTTTGATACAAATTAGGGGAAATCCAAAATTAGGATTATAGGGTTTGTAAAATTGGTAAATTAGGTTATGCTATTGATTAGGAGCTAGTAGGCATGCCTTGGGGTCAAGTTTGGATCCATTTGGAGTGCGTATCACGAGAGTATCGAATACACACACCAAGTGTTTGACGAAATGACCATAAGAGCATTAACTACTAAAATTTAGTTTTGAATAATGGTTTGGGTTACAATTACTATAAGTTATCTAAAGTATGATTATATAGTATATTGGTGTGGATTGGGATGTGGTATATATAGATTTGGGGGTTGGATTACTGTTACTGTTCACCTTGTTCTGGATTGTAGTGTACTGTCATACTAGTTAATGTTGCAGTCCATTTAATTGCTCAACCCATGTTTAACTTGTTGTTTAGGCCTTGCATGACATCCATTAGAGTTCAGTCCACACTTCATTATTCAGTCACTGTTTACTGCATATTAGGTAATCCCCTGCATCTATATGTTAGTTCAGTCCAGGTTTTGAGACTGCAGTCCATTCATTTTAGTCCACTTCTATTAGAGATCAGTCCATTTGTGATGTCCTCATGTATCAGTTGACTATGGGTCACCTTCATAACCTTTCTTATTCGACCCCCCTCTATTCTAACCTGCAGTGGGGATTAGTGATGATTTCGAGTATGAGGGGTTAAAAGAGGAGAGGTCTGTAGGAGGATGTATAAGATTTATATTAATGTTTACCTGTTCAGTCACTTGAACTCAGCCCTTGACCATATGCAGTACAGTCCACATCCATCCTGTTTATTAATATCTGTCCCCATTCAACTATTGTTCAGTCCAAATGTTTACCTACTGCTCATTTACATATCAGTTTCCTTTGCTTTGATGTTCTGTCCATGCATATGTCAGACCATGCATCAGTTAGTTATCAGTCCTTGATTTGTTTAGTCCTTTACATTAGCTTTCCTGTCCACTTGAGTGGAAGTCAAGAGTAGGGGGAAGACATCATATGGCTGTTTCAGTATCATTTCCTACTTGATTAGTTGATTCCCAGTTAGAGGGTTGCAGCCACTTGACTTTGTTCAGATTTTGGACATCTAATGTTCAGACTTGAACACCTATATTGTTCTGTCCCTCAAGTTCAGTTCATATAGGTTGTCCTGCATCATTTAGAGTATCATTCCAGTTATAGGATGAGATACATTGGATGTTAAGCCCATGCTTAATATTTGTTTAGTTCCTATCTAAATTCCAGTTAAGATATCTTATGTTCAGTTATTCCCTATATACCAATCAACCATTTTGTTGTTTCAGTCCCCATCTAATTTCAGTCCAGTTTTCCCCTTGATGTTTTAGTCCACAGATGCTTTAAGTATCATCCTTGCAATTGTCCAGTTAGATGTTCAATCCTCCATTGTGTTTTGCAGTCCAGGTTATCATATCAGTCCAGGTTTTGAACTACCAGTTCAATCCACTGGTTACATTTGTTGATCAGCCTATGTGTGTGTGTGTATATATATATATATATATATATATATATATATATATATATATATGTTCAGTCACCCTTTGATCTGTTAAGATATCAGTCTATGGTTGTTCAACCCTCTTAGTAATAGATGTATCTTGTGCATACATGTAAGTTATATATAGATGAGTATAATATTAGTAGTAGTCAAGGGATTGGGTAGTATACTCTATAGGTGGTAATGTAGAATATATATATGTTTATATATTTATCAGTTAGGTACACATATGTAATATATATACATATATTACATGTATATGAGAAATTGGTGGTTATATTGTGAGGGTGATAGGCATATGGCTATGGATATTGATATTAATTAGATCTATCTAAATATGTATAAATGAGCTAGGATATGGGTATGGACCTAGAAGCCTAGACTAGGCCTAGTTTGACTTGTTTAACCTAGCCTAGCAGGGTATGACTTAGTATTGACATAGTTGACTTGTATTGACCTAGAAAAGGCCTAAAAACATACAAATAGTGCATTTAAATACACTGCTTACTCTAGAACATCAAATAACCCTGTATATCTCATATATAGGTTTGTGTGACACCACTTTGGACATCGATCCTCATTTACTTCTCTGGACGACGGGCGAGTACATTCTTTGATAGTTTTCATTTACTTGATGATTATTATGATTCAACTTCTAGTATAGTTCTATTTGATTCTCTGACACAACACATATTGGTATTATGGATTCATTTACTTATGACACATGTATTATACTTGTCTAGCCACTACTATTGGAACCACTTACTGGAACTACCTACTGGAAACACCTATTGGCTCTACTTACTTTCTGGCTAGACTTGTACTCTATTTATGTGTCGGGATATGGATTCATTTGTACTAGTAGGAACGAAAAAATACTCGAGTAGACATGTAAACATTTCCAATCATACTGGAACCATTCCTAATGGTGTAATCTGGAAAGATAGCCGTCGCACGCTTGCCAAGTGTGTGATGTACCGTATTTACCCTTAATCGTTTACATGTCTAAAGCGGTATTTCAAACCACACTGGATTAGTGTCTTGTACTAGATTAATATTTGACTCATGTTCTACTGTCTGGACTCACATCACCTCTATTTTAGTTCAGTTATCTCTATTTACAGTCTTCATTGCCATGCTCTTCTGATTCACTGTATTACTTTCCTTGTTCTTTAGTTAAACTGTTGTTCTATTTAATTTCCTGTCTCAAACTTTCCATGTTAATCAAGTATTACTGTCTATAACTGTTTTATAGTCTTTGTCATTTATTCGGAACTGCTAGAGGAGATGTGCTCGTTCCATCCTGACTGGATATATTTTTTAGATGATTGCCCAGGGGACATGTGTCCTACTTATTACGGATCTGAGGAAGGGATAGCTACCATGGGTCCGGATTCTTAGGAGTGACGAGAGACTTAGTTCTAGCTTTGACTTGTTTTAGATTCTCTGTTAGAACTTTTGACTTGTAATAATAAAGATTTTGTTATTTAAATTCTGAGACTTGTATTTGATTTTATATCAGAAGTTGTTGATGTTTTAGATTTTGTAGTTATTTAGACTTCTTTGATATCTTATCGTACTTTAGACTATGATTGAGTATTTACCATATCATTATACTTGTCCTCCATTCGGAGTTAAGATCTATGACAGGTACATTATATTTTTGTGTGAGATTGTTAGTTAGCAACCTAGACAACGTTCTACCGTCGATGCTGTAGCGTAGGTTAGGCGCTGTTACGTACTAGTGCCCCTATACCGGGGGCGGGTTATGACACATAGACTATGCGGTCTATGGGATTCTTCCGAATGACCCAAAGAAAGCCAACTTCATTAGAAGGCGCTCATCCGATTATACTACGATATAGCTACCAAAACATTGTATCGCCGCTCGTATGATAGAATTCTGCTAAGATGCTTATCAGGTGCAGAAGCTAAGCAAGCACTTCATGAGAGGCATGATAGTACCTGCGGCGTACATCATCCAAGCCCAAGCTACAAGATCGCCTTCACCGTGTGGGTTATTATTGGACCACGATGGTTGCAGATGCCATAAACTACGCAAAAAGGTATAAGATGTGCCATATACATGCTGACTTCATCCGTAGGCCCTTGGAGTTCCTGCATCCAACAGTCGCATCTTTATCATGGATATCATTGGTCCAATCAGCCCGTCATCAGCTAGAGGGCATCGATTTATCTTTGCCATAACTGATTACTTCTCAAAATGGACAGAGGTTGTGCCACTCCCAGAGGAGAAGACTTCCAACGTGATTAGTTTTTATCAAATATCATGTTATCTACCGATTCGTCCTGCCTCGACGGATCACTTATGTCAATGGTCGACAATTTATTAGTCATGCTTTCTATCGAATTTGCATAAAAATCAAATCCAAAATGTAGCTTCAACGACATATAATCTAGCAGCAAATGGATTAGCAGAAGCTTTCAACAAGACGATTATCATATTGCTCAAAAAGTTTTTCTTATCCAACAAGCATGATTGGAACAAGAAACTTGGAGAGTGTCTCTGGGCATACCGAACAACCGTCTGAACTCAGACCGGCAGTACCCTATCCTCCTTGGTCTACGAAAGTGAAGCAGTTCTTTCCCTGGAAGTCCAAACTCCTTCCCTCTGATTTGCCCTCTCCAACTAGATGACAGTCGAAGACAATTATCGCTTACAATTGCAAGAACTGGAAGCGCTGGATAAAAAGTGTCTCTTAGCTCAATAGCGTATTGAGCTGTATCAAACACGCATTACTGGAGCCTTCAACAAGAAGGTGAAGGAAAGGATATTGCAAGTTGTCACGACCCGCACCCGCTTTTCGGATACGAAGCGTGTCCAAGTCCAGCCTACGCCGCAGTGTCGGCGGTAGTACGCTGTCTAAATACATATCACGGCAATCTAGAATCACATGGTAAACTATATCTCATCCACAGAATAATCGAATCAATCAAGATCGATGAAATACCCAAGAAGCTGAATAAAAACTGATTAATATAACTGAATATATCCAAGATTTAATGTTACGTTCGGTGGACACAAATCCACTACCAATAGACGAAAAAATAGAAAAATACAAGAAATGAACCAACTGAGTACAACCTGCTGACCAAGTAACCTCAACTGCAAAGCGCCGTGACCTGAAGCTATCTCAAATCCACTCGTCTGCTCCTGACTCAAACTCAGCTAACCTGAAGAGATCATCGGGTCCTCAGAGGACTAGCAAGATACATAAAAACGAGCATTTCTAACAGTTTATTATGCTTGGAGAAAATACAGAATAAACAAGTAAAACTGAGCAATGAATAAAGCACGATACTATACACTGTCTACACAAAAATGAACTGCTGAACAAGGACTAGAGAACTCATATCAGGACGTCAACGAATAACCGAAACGAAATACTCAAACCCTCGTCCCTGGCGTGGACTCGCAGGTTTGAACTACTAATCCTCGTCCCTAGTGTGGACTCGCAGATTAGCATCTACTACTAACCCTCGTCCCTAGTATGGACTCGCAGGCTAGCATCACCCTCGCCCCTAGTGTGGAATCGCAGGCATAACCCTATACCACTAACCCTCGTCCCTAGTGTGGACTCGCAAGCGTAACCCTATACCACTAACCCTCGTCCCTAGTGTGGACTCGCAGACTAGCATCTACTACTAACCCTCGTCCCTAGTGTGGACTCGCAGGCTAGCATCACCCTCGTCCCTAGTGTGGACTCGCAGGTGTGGACCAATAACTACTAACCCTCGTCCCTATCGTGGACTCGCAGGTTAGCTTCAAAGTTCAAGACACGGAGGCACGACTCAATCAAGGCACGATCAATAAGAAACAAGGCTAACTATGAACACTGTCTAAGGCAATGATAAAATATACAAGCTTGATAGAAAAGATACATGGCAACAATATGAGAAAAACTGGATAAAATAATAGACAGTGCATGTAAATAAAGCTGTGTAGAAAGGCAAGGTATACTTGCCTTAGGTCCTGAGCTGCTGGTACGGGTCAAAATCCGTATCAAGTCTAAGTATCCTGTTTAAAGAACTTACAATGTCATTTATACTAACAATGAATCAAATTACTCTTATCTAAATTATTTCTTAGAATCCTAACCTGGTGCCTTCACTCTACTGCTACTGGTATAGCTCTAAACATAGACTTTCTCGATTGTATGCATATCCTCAGATCAGAATGTAGGGACATTATATAGCCTAAAGGGTATGGGCCTTAGGTGTTGGTTAAGCATGGTTGCAGAACAACTCCAAGGCTGACATGCCATCAAGGTTTTGAGGCAGGACTGTTGGTCTGTAACATGAGAGGGGGTAGTACCTGGGTCCTATACTACCATTATAAATAAGGAACAATGATTCTGAACTTTGATATAAACTATTTGAGGTGGACAAAATTTATTAGGCTTAGATGACAGAACACAAGGATCCTATACTTAGCAAGGACAGTTATATGGTATCAGTTGAATCAACATGTCCAAGTGTCCACATTGATGCAGCAAGGAACATCACCAATCTAATCCTTTTTGCACCTCCTACTTCAAACCACTTATACACAGGCTGTATGGCAGTATGTTACATGGTCTTCCTATCATTCGAAGTTCCCCCTACAGATTTTTCCCTACATGTATCATGTGAAACTTGAACATAGATAACTTGGCATGTAAATCATGCACACATGTAGGGATGAACCACATTCTACTACTCTTTATGTTGTGTTGGCCATTGCCCTGTTACCAAGTAACCGATACTTACCTGTACTAAACTAAGTGTCCCATAGTACACTGATTGTCATCACAATTTGGACAACCAATTGATAATACCTATAGCTAGGTACATCCCAGGCATCCCAAAGGTTTCTCTTTGCTACCCAGATATGCATAGTCCCATGGTGAACCACCATGGTGGTACCAGGTACAGTAGACTCCCTACATCAACTGTGGCTGACAGCTAACTCGGTTGAAGTGTACCACCCTAGTTTACTCAGAAAGCTATGAGACCTACACACCACCCTTTCTCAGGTTACAAGGGTACTACCTTACCTGTCTAAGCTATTGCACTATAGCAGTTAGGCCAAGGCTTGGTAGTCAAGGACTGAGGGAAACTTGCACCTGTGTACCACTCCCCATAATGTGCAACTCTATATCTGTCCTATATTAGGCAGGGCACCTACAACTAAGTCCTCTTCTCAGGATCCTGCCACTCTAATACTGAGTGTTTTCCCCCATGGAGACACAACCCGGACACATGGGTGTACAACTTTGTTAGCCCTGGTTCATTGGTTAACAGGAAGTGAGATGGGATCCCATGTCTGGTACTCTTGTGTCCCTCAGGTATCTGGCATTAGTCCTGCATACGATTGTACCCCTGTGGACCGAAGTACACAATGGATAACTTCCCAAACAGTATCAGCCAACTGATGGGATAATCCTCTGTGCATCTCTGTTACCAGGCAACCATGTACCTATGGTCCATGTGCCCACAGAGTTATTGTCTTGCTGGGTTAACTCCATGGTGGTCATGAAGAATATCAGAACTCTGATACAAGGAGTGGCCATTATGGTAGATGGCTAACTCTGGTGCCATCATAGGCCTATGTTCTCGTATACCTATACCAAAGTTTTCATACACAGGTTTTAATTTCATGTCAAACCTATATAGCAAATCCTGACCTGATATCTACACCATGGGTGTTAGGCTAGGAACAAATAGCTAAGGACTAGTATGGCTTGTGCCATAGAATCAGGCCAGTAGGCCAGGGAGCTGCTGCTTACAGATGTTTGGTGCGGTCCTGGTCAAGGCAATATATAGGTATACATAACGAATTTACCTATGGACTATGGAAACAGGGATTGCCCCTCCCCCTCTTATGCATTTATTCGAGCACAAGGTATATAACAAGAATTTGCAAATTAAGGATCAGTTTGGTGTACCTATTGAGTTGCTTATTGCTCGAGGTTGATCTTCCTGACTCCTCCTTGATGGCCTTGGTGAACAGCACTCTAGGGTTTTGATGATTAAAAATAAAGGACGGCTGCTTCTCTCCAAGTATATATATAGGAGAGGTGTTGATAAGAATATAAGGATTCGAAATCCAGGTAGGTTTTATCAAGGGTTATGATGTTTGGTCCTCTTTGGATTTGGGTTATCATTCAAATACAAATGTTAGGCAAGGTCGACCAAGGGAAACTAAAACTGAATTTGAAAACAACTAAGTTACACTTAAGCCCCTACTGCCAACTCTTATTACTTTTTTGCACTTCTTGTTGTATTTTAATGAAACCATTTTTAAACACCACAATATATTGGACAATTGACAATAAATAATAAACAAATGAGAAAAAAATATTTACGAGGAAAAAATTTGGTCAAGGGTTTGACAACTCTACCCCCCTTAAACAAATTTCGTCCTCGAAATTTAAGGAGTCGTGATCTACTAGAAGGAATAGACTAGTACATCTGCTAATGAAGAAGTCCAATTCCTCTTAAACAATTCAATAAAAAAATATATAGGTCTATCTATACTACTACTGCAAATCTCTACTGAAAGTTTCTGCTATCTGTTCCTTGTTGTGTCGTCGCATCTTCCGCGATCATGGCAAAGGCTCGTCCTCCTCCTACGGTTGGTAGAGTGTTCAGTGCAGCATTGTTGAGAGTCCAAGGAAAATACTTTAGCCGTTGAAGAAAATTTCAAGCAGGATGCAATTCAAGGATTCAATAAAATCAAGGACTAGAAACCAATAATGAGTCAAGACATGTGGATGAGATCCTAAGTGTCTATTCCTATTCGCAGGCTCACGACGGTACAATGACGTAACCGAAGTGATTAACGTAGACCTGCATGGGCCACCAAAAAAACTTGTCACGACCTACACCCGCTTTTTGGATACGAAGCGTGTCCAAGTCCAGCCTACGCCGCAGTGTCGGCGGTAGTACGCTGTCTAAATACATATCACGGTAATCTAGAATCACATGGTAAACTATATCTCATCCACAGAATAATCGAATCAATCAAGATCGATGAAATACCCAAGAAGCTGAATAAAAACTGATTAATATAACTGAATATATCCAAGATTCAATGTTACGTCCGGTGGACACAAATCCACTACCAATAGACAGAAAAATAGAGAAATACAAGAAATGAACCAACTGAGTACAACCTGCTGACCAAGTAACCTCAACTGCAAAGCGCCGTGACCTGAAGCTATCTCAAATCCACTCGTCTGCTTCTGACTCAAACTCAGCTAACCTGAAGAGATCATCAGGTCCTCAGAGGACTAGCAAGATACATAAAAACGAGCCTTTCTAACAGTTTATTATGCATGGAGAAAATACAGAATAAACAAGTAAAATTGAGCAATGAATAAAGCACGATACTATACACTGTCTACACGAAAATGAACTGCTGAACAAGGACTAGAGAACTCATGTCAGGACGTCAACGGATAACCGAAACGAAATACTCAAAGCCTCGTCCCTGGCATGGACTCGCAGGTTTGAACTACTAATCCTCGTCCCTAGTGTGGACTCGCAGATTAGCATCTACTACTAACTCTCGTCCCTAGTGTGGACTCGCAGGCTAGCATCACCCTCGTCCCTAGTGTGGACTCGCAGGCATAACCCTATACCACTAACCCTCGTCCCTAGTATAGACTCGCAGGCTAGCATCACCCTCGTCCCTAGTGTGGACTCGTAGGCGTAACCCTATACCACTAACCCTCGTCCCTAGTGTGGACTCGCAGGCTAGCATCTACTACTAACCCTCGTCCCTAGTGTGGACTCGCAGGCTAGCATCACCCTCGTCCCTAGTGTGGACTCGCAGGCTAGCATCACCCTCGTCCCTAGTGTGGACTCGCATGTGTGGACCAATAACTACTAACCCTCGTCCCTATCGTGGACTCGCAGGTTAGCTTCAAGATTCAAGACACGGAGGCACGACTCAATCAAGGCACGATCAATAAGAAATAAGGCTAACTGTGAACACTGTCTAAGACAATGATAAAATATACAAGCTTGATAGAAAAGATACATGGCAACAATATGAGAAAAACTGGATAAAATAATAGACAGTGCATGTAAATAAAGCTGTGTAGAAAGGCAAGGTATACTTGCTTTAGGTCCTGAGCTGCTGGTACGGGTCAAAATCCGTATCAAGTCCAAGTATCCTGTTTAAAGAACTTACAATGTCATTTATACTAACAATGAATCAAATTACTCTTATCTAAATTATTTCTTAGAATCCTAACCTGGTGCCTTCACTCTACTGCTACTGGTATAGCTCTAAACATAGACATTCTCGATTGTATGCATATCCTCAGATCAGAATGTAGGGACATTACATAGCCTAAAGGGTATGGGCCTTAGGTGTTGGTTAAGCATGGTTGCAGAACAACTCCAAGGCTGACATGCCATCAAGGTTTTGAGGCAGGACTGTTGGTCTGTAACATGAGAGGGGGCAGTACCTGGGTCCTATACTGCCATTATAAATGAGGAACAATGATTCTGAACTTTGATATGAACTATTTGAGATGGACAAAATTTATTAGGCTTAGATGACAGAACACAAGGATCCTATACTTAGCAAGGACAGTTATATGGTATCAGTTGAATCAACATGTCCAAGTGTCCACATTGATGCAGCAAGGAACATCACCAATCTAATCCTTTTTGCACCTCCTATTTCAAACCACTTATACACAGGCTGTATGGCAATATGTTACAGGGTCTTCCTGTCATTCGAAGTTCCTCCTACAGATTTTTCCCTACATGTATCATGTGAAACCTGAACATAGATAACTTGGCATGTAAATCATGCACACATGTAGGGATGAACCACATTCTACTACTCTTTATGTTGTGTTGGCCATTGCCCTGTTACCAAGTAACCAATACTTACCTGTACTAAACTAAGTGTCCCATAGTACACTGATTGTCATCACAATTTGGACAACCAATTGATACTACCTATAGGTAGGTACATCCCAGGCATCCCAAAGGTTTCTCTTTGCTACCCAGATATGCATAGCCCCATGGTGAACCACCATGGTGGTACCAGGTACAGTAGACTCCCTACATCAACTGTGGCTGACAGCTAACTCGGTTGAAGTGTACCACCCTAGTTTACTCAGAAAGCTATGAGACCTACACACCACCTTTTCTCAAGTTGCAAGGGTACTACCTTACCTGTCTAAGCTATTGCACTATAGCAGTTAGGCCAAGGCTTGGTAGTCAAGGACTGATGGAAACTTGCACCTGTGTACCACTCCCCATAATGTACAACTCTATATCTGTCCTATATTAGGCAGGGCACCTACAACTAAGTCCTGTTCTCAGGATCCTGCCACTCTAATACTGAGTGTTTTCCCCCATGGAGACAAAACCCGGACACATGGGTGTACAACTTTGTTAGCCCTGGTTCATTGGTTAACAGGAAGTGAGATGGGATCCCATGTCTGGTACTCTTGTGTCCCTCAGGTATCTGGCATTAGTCCTGCATACGATTGTACCCCTGTGGACTGAAGTACACAATGGATAACTTCCCAAACAGTATCAGCCAACTGATGGGATAATCCTCTGTGCATCTCTGTTACCAGGCAACCATGTACCTATGGTCCATGTGTCCACAGAGTTATTGTCTTGTTGGGTTAACCCCATGGTAGTCATAAAGAATATCAGAAGTCTGATACAAGGGGTGGCCTGTATGGTAGATGGCTAACTCTGGTGCCATCATAGGCCTGTGTTTTCGTATACCTATACCAAAGTTTTCATACACAGGTTTTAATTTCATGTCAAACCTATATAGCAAATCCTGACCTGATATCTACACCATGGGTGTTAGGCTAGGAACAAATAGCTAAGGACTAGTATGGCTTGTGCCATAGAATCAGGCCAGTAGGCCAGGAAGCTGCTGCTTACAGATGTTTGGTGCTGTCCTGGTCAAGGCAATGTATAGGTATACATAACGAATTTACCTATAGACTATGGAAACAGGGATTGCCCCTCCCCCTCTTATGCATTTATTCGAGCATAAGGTATGTAACAGGAATTTGCAAATTAAGGATCAGCTTGGTGTACCTATTGAGTTGCTTATTGCTCGAGGTTGATCTTTCTGACTCCTCCTTGATGGCCTTGGTGAACAGCACTCTAGGGTTTTGATGATTAAAAATAGAGGACGGCTGCTTCTCTCCAAGTATATATATAGGAGAGGTGTTGATAAGAATATAAGGATTCGAAATCCAAGTAGGTTTTATCAAGGGTTATGATGTTTGGTCCTCTTTGGATTTGGGTTATCATTCAAATACAAATGTTAGGCAAGGTCGGCCAAGGGAAACTAAAACTGAATTTGAAAACAACCAAGTTACACTTAAGCCCCTACTGCCAACTCTTATTACTCTTTTGCACTTCTTGTTGTATTTCAATGAAACCATTTTTAAACACCACAATATATTGGACAATTGACAATAAATAATAAAAAAATGAGAAAAAAATATTTACGAGGAAAAAATTTGGTCAAGGGGTTGACACAAGTTGGCGACCTCGTCTTAGTAGTCAAAAGGCCGATGGTTATAACCCACAAAACGACAATAAAATTCTAAGACAAATGGGATAGTCTATTCATCGTGGAATCAGTGTAATCTAACGGAGCATACAGGCCCGCAAAGCCTAATGGAGATTTACTGATGATGCCCATGAACAACAAATTCCTAAAGAAATATCACATCTGAACCTCAACTAAGCGTAGGATCTCTATCTTCAACACGATGATGCATACTCTCCCTGAAATGCATCCCAAGAATATTCCTCTACCATGTCTATATCACCTTTGGTAAGGATATTCACATCAACAGTCGATTCATGCGATAAACACTAGGCCCCAGTACTCAACTCACAACATGCGACAGAAGCCTCATGTGCTTTGGCAAAAATAAGTTCCCTTTTTATAAATTACCACTACCCTTTTGGACCCAGTATCCTCAAGGGTATCCCACCTTCGATCCCTAATCGGGTCAAAGGGGTTCTTCCTTTCAAGAACGCTCCTTTCCAGCAAAGGGCGAGATGATTCAAGCAGGTAGCTTACGTCCATATTACCTCTGAATTTCCTATCTACCCATCTTCCAAAAAATAATTATGTCCATATTACCTTTGAATAATTTTCCAAACCAAAGGTACTTATTTGCCATGTCCATATCACCTCTGAGTGAATATCTATCCTATTATCTGCTGTTTCAAACACCGACTACAAGGGGAAGTACTTGCCATGTCCATATCACCTCTAAGCAAGACATTCCCTTATTCCGCTATCACACTCCGTGGTCCCAGATAGTATTTTCTACATCTTGTTATCCATACCGAGTCTTGGGTACTGTTACGACCCGCATCAGAATATTCAGGCTCGAGTACATGGGCCACGCCCAGCCTACACTGCAGTATCGACGGTAGAACGCTGTCACATACCCAATAAATATCTATAATATTTAAATGATTTATAATAACAACATGTATATAAATCATATACAACTAAGGATGATATAAAATTGGAAAGACAACAGTAACACTAAATCAACCAGAGTCTACAAATGATCACATATATCAAGAATGTATCGGAGACAAATCCGACAACGAAATACAAATATAAATAAGGAATAATGGTCTAGAGCTCCCAGAAGACAACTAACGGTAAATGGAACATCGAGATCTGTCTCAGCTAGTATCGTCATATAGTCCAAGAATGTGGAACATAACAACTCCTAAAATATGGTTATCCAGTCAGGATTGGAGAAAAGTATATAAACTAACATCAGTTCCATTTAAATTAACAAAATCTATAAACAACAATAAGCAATAAAAATACATGATGGATAAGTAATACTGAACAGTAGAAAAGTAGGAAAATCATGTGAGCATGTTATGGTAATAATGTACTGTATGTAATCAGGAGTACAGTGTAACAACAGGTAATATCTAACATAGAGCATGTACTACTAAACAGTGCCTCGAGATATTAGTTTATTATGTGATCAGCTTGGAACCAGGATCAGGCTATCCATATGACCGGCTATGCACAAGTATAAGTAATGGATCAGGCCGGCCATACATGGAAGCTATGAATAAGTAATAAGATCAGAATACACCCTACATGAGGTGATGTGAGCTATGCACAAGTAGTTTGTGTATGATCACATAATCTTCTAATATCTCACCATTCCCAACTAGTATAATGGATCCAACCATGGCACGCTACGATATGGAATTTCCTAAAAGGGTAGCAAATCCCCTTAGTAATCGTGTCCATACAAGTACAAGAACAATAACAAGACATGTACCAGTATACCAGGATAACCATGAATAACATCTCTTGACGGGATCCAAGCTATACTAATTCGTGTGTTCTCGTGTTAGGAATCAAGCATAACACTACAAACTGATATCATAGAGACTATCAAGATAATGAAAGCTATCAGAGAATGTCCTCGCCTCAATTTTCTAGAGTCGACGTGCATAACACGAACGTGTCGACACAGATTAGGTAACGATGATATGCTCCACAAGATGGTCCCAAATGACGGCACTGTAGAAGCATGAAAATGAAGGACTATGCGCCCATATGGAAGGAGCTATTATGCGCCCACAAGATAAAAGGGGCTATGCGCCCACATGGAAGTAGCTGTTATGCGCCCACATGATAAAGAGGGCTATATGCCTACAGAAAACTGCTTCAAACACTAAATCATGCGCCCAAGTGTGGGCGCATAGTCTACTCCCAGCACTATGCGCCCAAGGTAGAGATAACCGTACAACTCGATCAACACCCACGATCAGTCATGGGTCGAGGCATGCGGCCACGTCAGTCTCCATGAGCAGTCATGCATCGAAGCATGCAGCCACGATCTACCCACGATCTACCTACGATCATGCAGTCTTTATGTGCCTACGTCCTATGCACCTACAGTAAAATTAGTATATTTTCTACCTGTGTGCGCATAACAGTCATTTCAGTGTAAAACGACTATAAATAGAGGGCATGTGCCTCTTCAAAAGGACAGAACAGAAAGCATTCCGGAGCCAAATTGCTGCCCTTCTTGCCAGTGAGCCAAGAGTTAGCAATTTTCTTAGGTTTTCATCCATTTTTTAAATCAAAATGTCAACGGAATAAAGGAGCAACTGTCGCTCGATCTACATCGTCCCATTTTCCAGAATTCTTTTTGTACTCGGGGATTCTCAGTGTAGGACCTCTCAGGTATACTCGATTTGTAGTGCCTTGAGCTAATAAGAAAAGACAGTGATTCTTCTCTTTTTTGTAAGTATCTACAGAAATAGCGACTCTGCTGGGGACTACCTTTTCCTCTAACCAGAAGGTGGTGATGCAATCCGATACTACTAAGGTAGGGAGCACTCAGAAGATGCTGATCATAAAGTTCGATCAGCAAGCGTTCGAAGAGATGCTCTCGAGGGATGGCTCTACTCCCTCAAAATCAGTGAAGCCGAATAAGTTTCGCAAGACTTGGCTTCTGAAAGCTCGTGTCACATATCCTACCAGTGCTGTAGAAGATGTGCAACCGAAGAACTCTGTCATGTGGGTGCATAGGCCTTCCACGTGGGCGCATGGAGCACCCCTGTGGGCAAATAGCTCTGCCACAAAGGCTCCTAATACGAAGAAGGCGTATGCTGTTCAGTGCTCTACTCGCCCGGTGACTTCTCTCCTGAACAACCAACAACAGAGTGTTCAACACTCGAGACTCGGCAAAGAAAAATACTACGATGCCAAGAATCGAAGTGCTCGACACTCTGGGTAAACTTCGTGAAGCTTGCAAACGAAGAAGGCAAAACTGGGGAAAGATGTCGATGTTTCCCAAAGTACACGACTAGTGCCATGCGCCCAAAGGAGTATGTGGGCGCATGATTCTGGTTAGAAGGCTTCTGTCTTCCATAGAATTTCTGCACCCATGTGCCCAGGCTTTCCTGATCCCTTATATGTGCCCACAGCTAGGAAGACCAAGCGTGTTGCCGGATCTCTTGGAAAGCATGCTCCCAAAGGCATGCCCCAGGGCCTATGCGCCTACAGCAAAAAGACAGACCCCAACGCATATAGCACGGGGCTGTCTTCAAGGTCATCACGGAACTTAGGTATGAAGGTTGCCCCTGCGCATGAACTAAGTCCGAATGTGTCAATTTCCCTCACGAACCCATATACAAGGCAGGGTAATACATGTGAAATGGGTTCTAAGGCAAAGCTCCCTTCCGCCGATTTGCGTGACATGATAAATCATAAGCGTACGGCGAGAGAGATTGTAACCATCACTTTTCTAAAATGAGGGTAATTTTAAACTTTTGTAAAATTGATTATGAAATAATAGGATTTAACTCATGTTAATAATTTTTGGTAAATTTTAATTATTAAATACTATTTAAATTGGTGAACTATGATTTTGATGTTTAACTAGTAAAACCCTAGAATTACTTGGCCTAGAGACTAACCATGATCATGGGGGCCTAATCATGTGATTAGTATTGAAAATTACCACTTTTTAGCCTAAGGGTATTTCGGTCATTTTTGACTTTTAGTGAAAATGAATTTTTAATTAATTAAATATTGTGCTAATCTACTTGTTAAGCCTTGACCTAGTTTTGACCTAACCTAGATGTTAGCCATGATCATAGAGGCTTAGTTAGAGGGTTATAAACTTAATGGCTAAGTTAGAATAATATCTAGATATTTGTTAGATTAGATATTTGTTAAGAATTAGATATTTCACTTGGGCCTTTAACTCGAGACCTAGAAATTGCTTGTAGAGAGAAGTCCATGACCCAACCTTGTTTGAAACCCTACCCCTAGCTTATTGCAACAGCCATCAAGCATCCCCACTGTAGTGCCCCGCTCCTCGCGGTCCACTATGTAATACCTACGGCTTGCTGACTCAGTCTTGAACTGAGTGTTTGGGGAAACCTTTGCCGGTATCGATTGATCACGGATGAAATGCAATGAACCTTTCCAATTGATGGATTAACTTCTATTGAAATGAATCCAAGAGTTTTGTTGGATGTTTTCTTTCGCTGCTTGGTTTTGACGAATGCGTTTTCGTGTTGGTTTTCGATGATTGGTTTTCATTGTTTGCTTTTATCGTATTTCGCATTCATTCTGAATCTTGAGAGAAAGAGACGAAGTATGCTAATCAACTGTTGGTGCCAATATAGACGGCATGAATTGTTCGTGAACGACGCGTGAAGTCCCTCCTTCTCTCGATTTAAGATTCATCTCGGTGAGTTGCTTGAACCGGGCTTACATTTATTTGTACGCCCTAATAAAAAATGATCTCTAGTCCACTCTGTTGCCTTATCCTTGTGATCAACGATACCTCAATAACAAAAGATAAGAAAAAGAATGAATGCTAACGAATGACTGCAATGGAAATGAAATGTTATTGAATGCTATCGAATGACCGAATGTTACTGAATGCAAATTAATGACCGAACGATTAAGGCTAGTTATGAACTGGTCGCTATCTATCGCACTGCTAGGTTTTATCTGATAGAAAGAATGAGTCTTGCATTGGTCTCGGACAACTTGTTAACGAGGTAATAGTCTCTCGACGATTCTGGGGGCACCTGGGATCGATCGGCCTAGGAGAGATTGTAATAGCACCCCATGGTAAATGCTACACCTCGGGAATGTTGTGTCCATAGCGACAAGCTGAACCATTGAGTCACAGCGGCTAATCATGGGGGACGGGCCCATGGACCACCATGTAGTTAGGACATGCATGTGAACAAATCCTTAAATGCAAACCTAACAATGAACGATGATGGTAAAGTATGCTTCCTATATTCATATGCAAATTGTGCTAACCTATTTTGTGCAGGGATGACTGTCGGCGTTGGTAAGTTGGTTATGAATAGTTCTACTGTCATGTTTCTTATGAATTGTTAAAAAGAACCTAGACAAGCAGAAAGAGCACTAGTAAATATGTAGCTTCACATATTGAATTAGTGCAGATATTTGTGAGTTTCGGCGAAGAGCCGCTCGCCAGTACATGATGTGTGCTGACCCACGTTGTGGGCATCCTTTTCAGAAAGCAAAAGGAGACATGAGGATTTCAAGTGAGGCACCGAAGCTCGTCTAGCCCAATAGAGCTGTGGATCGCCTCGAAGCTTTCTTTCATTTCAAGTCAAGTTCAAGTTTCTTTTCCTTCTGAAGGTGTCTTTCAATTCCAGCTTGTAATAAAGGGATATCATGTATGGACATTGTGGCTAATTTCAAAAGTGTGTTTCAAAGAGTATCATATAGCCAAATTATAAGGCAAATCTGAATTCGCAAAGCTTTGTACTTGTATTCCTATCAAGTTATCAATAAAATAAGTATTTCTATTTCAAATCTTTGTGTCCAACATTTGGTTTTCTGTAATGAATGGGTGCGTGCGTGTGTTTTTGCTTGACTAGTTGTTTTTGTGCAGGTACATGGCCTTGTGCAAGCGCAACTTAGGCTTGCACGGCATCATGCCTTAACGAGGACGATCGATCCCGCAGGGATCCAAGCAAGACGGACAACCCTAGCGGGATCGGGGCGTGACAAAGTGGTATCAGAGCACAGTTTTTACGTCCTTGGCCTCTTGCAAATATCATTTTCGAAAAAGTATATAAAGTACTTTGATGGCTTTCAAAAGTGTCCCGATTTTGAATTATGAAAACCAATGCCCCATACAATAAGTCCATAATATTTTATGAGACTGACAGAAGTTATACTCTTTTGTAGAGAAATGGCCCCTACTCGACCTGCTTCCTCGACAGATCCTATAGAACGGATCATGAGAATGTTGGAACTGCAGAGGCAGGACAGTGAGGAAAACAACCAAATACAACAGGCCCAAATAGAGGCCCAGAAGAAACAGTTGGAGTCCTTGACTCAAATTGTCACGACGCTTGCGGCAAATCGAGGTACCACCGCAGCGACTAAACCAACGGAAACGCCCGAGATTGAGCCCGTGGAGGGTGATGAGCCCCAGCCAGCGCAAAGGCACACTTCCTTTAAGCCAAAGGACTTCTTAGACGCGAAACCTTCGAAATTTGAAGGAAGGACATCACCCGATAAGGTGATGGACTGGATTGATAAAATAGAGAGTCTGTTCCCGTTCATAGAAGTTTCGAGTAACAAGAAGGTAGTTTGTACCGTTATGCTTCTACGGTTGCGGGCAAAGGATTGGTGGAAGGCAAAGAAGCCGGCGCTTCTCGTAACGGCTAGGAATGGGAAGATCTCATGGGCCTCATTCAAGAAGGTGTTTCTGGATCAATATCTGCCTCCAGCCATGAGCAAGAAGATGGAGGATGACTTTATCACACTAAAACAGAAAGATATGTCCGTGGAGGATTATGAGTCTGAATTTGCCAAGTTAGCAAATTTTGCTGCTGCGATGCTACCCACCGAACAGACTCGCATAAATCGATTCGTTGGAGTTCTGAATGATGACATCCAGTTAAGTGTGCTGAATCAAGAATGTGGGTCATATTCTCAGGCCTTTGAGGTGGCACTACAGGTAGAACAGTTCTGCCTGAAGAAGGCGTCCAATAAAATACAATACAGTCGAAATCAGCCTGCCAAGAGATATCATGACGGAGAGAAAAAGATTGAAGGAGAAAATAAGACAGATAATGATCAGCAAAGGAGAACAGAGTGTACCTACTGTGGCCGCCATAGGCACACCAAAGAAGTCTGTCGGTTCGCCAACAGATCATGCTTCAGCAGTGGAAGCCCGGACCATACCGTCAGGAATTGCCCGAAAAAGCAAAGAACGACTCAGAATCGAAATGATACTGAAGAGCGTGGGCAACTGCCAGGCCCACCGCCGCTCCGAGACCATCCGCACAACCAGCCGCAGCGGACTAATGCCGCGTCTACAATCTCTCCACGTTGCTTGATCCAGAATGCAACAATAGTGGAGGTGAGTTTGTTTCTTAAGTTTTGAGGACAAAACTTTTTCTCAGTGGGTTATTATGTAGTGTCCCGCTCCTCGCCGTCCACTATGTAATACCTACGGCTTGCTGACTCAGTCTTGAACTGAGTGTTTGGAGAAACCTTTGCCGGTATCGATTGATCACGGATGAAATGCAATGAACCTTTCCAATTGATGGATTGACTTCTATTAAAATGAATCCAAGAGTTTTGTTGGATGTTTTCTTTCGCTGCTTGGTTTTGACGAATGCATTTTCGTGTTGGTTTTCGATGATTGATTTTTATTGTTCACTTTCATCGCATTTCGCATTTATTCCGAATCTTGAGAGAAAGAGACGAAGTATGCTAATCAACTATTGGTGCCAATGTAGGCCGCGTGAATTGTTCGTGAACGGCGCGTGAAGTCCCTCCTTCTCTCGATTTAAGATTCATCTCGGTGAGTTGCTTGAACTGGGCTTGCATTTATTTGTATGCCTTAATAAAAAATGATCTCTAGTCCACTCTGTTGCCTTGTCCCTGTGATCAACGATACCTCAATAACAAAAGATAAGAAAAGAATGAATGCTAACAAATGACTGCAATAGAAATGAAATGTTATTGAATGCTATCGAATGACCGAATGTTACTGAATGCAAATGAATGACCGAACGATTAAGGCTAGTTATGAACTGGTCGCTATCTGTCGTACTGCTAGGTTTTATCTGATAGAAAGAATGAGTCTTGTATTGGTCTTGGACAACTTGTTAACAAGGTAATAGTCTCTCGACGATTCTGGGAGCA
Source organism: Iris pallida (assembly GCA_029216955.1). Taxonomy (NCBI): domain Eukaryota; kingdom Viridiplantae; phylum Streptophyta; class Magnoliopsida; order Asparagales; family Iridaceae; genus Iris; species Iris pallida. Next base: position 2,491,433 of record JANAVB010013395.1, read on the forward strand.
CCTGGGATCGATCGGCCTAGGAGAGATTGTAATAGCACCCCGGGGTAAATGCTACACCTCGGAAATGTTGTGTCCTTAGCGACGAGCTGAACCATTGAGTCACAGCGGCTAATCATGGGGGACGGGCCCATGGACCACTATGTAGTTAGGACATGCATGTGAACAAATCCTTAAATACAAACCTAACAATGAACGATGATGGTAAAGTATGCTTCCTATATTCATATGCAAATTGTGCTAACCTGTTTTGTGCAGGGATGACTGTCGGCGTTGGTAAGTTGGTTATGAATAGTTCTACTGTCATGTTTCGTACGAATTGTTAAAAAGAACCTAGACAAGTAGAAAGAGCACTAGTAAATATGTAGCTTCACATGTTGAATTAGTGCAGATATTTGTGAGTTTCGGCGAAGAGCCGCTCGCCAGTACATGATGTGTGCTGACCCACGTTGTGGGCATCCTTTTCAGAAAGCAAAATGAGACAAGGGGATTTCAAGTGAGGCACCGAAGCTCGTCTAGCCCAGTAGAGCTGTGGATCGCCTCGAAGCTTTCTTTCATTTCAAGTCAAGTTCAAGTTTCTTTTCCTTCTGAAGGTGTCTTTCAATTCCAGCTTGTAATAAAAGGATATCATGTATGGGCATTGTGGCTAATTTCAAAAGAGTGTTTCAAAGAGTATCATGTAGCCAAATTATAAGGCAAATCTGAGTTCGCAAAGCTTTGTACTTGTATTCCTATTAAGTTATCAATAAAATGAGTATTTCCATTTCAAATCTCTGTGTCCAACATTTGGTTTTCTGCAATGAATGGGTGCGTGCGAGTGTTTTGCTTAACTAATGGGTGCGTGCGTGTGTTTTTGCTTGACTAGTTGTTTTTGTGCAGGTACATGGCCTTGTGCAAGCGCAACTTAGGCTTGCACGGCATCACGCCTTAGCGAGGACGATCGATCCCGCAGGGATCCAAGCAAGACGGACGACCCTAGTGGGATCGGGGCGTGACACCCACCCCTCTATATAACATCTCATATTCATTCTTGCCTCTTTTTCATTCCTACAACAAACCCTAATAGTGTTCTTCCCCAAATCATCACCAATTCCTCAAATCTCCTCCAAATTGGACCAAATCAATTGCATTGGACTTCCCTACGGTAGTAGAGACTGTTGGAAACTAGCTAGCAAGGATTTTGAGGCTTATGACCATTGTAAGTTGGAGAAGAACCCTCTTCCTTAGGCCTTTTCATTGAGATTCATTCTCAATAGGTAAAACCTATCAAACTCATTCAAATTCCTGTTTCTCTTCATAGATGCATACATTTAGGTACCAAGGACCTGTAGATCAAGTTTGGTAGGATTTGGAATCTATTAGGTTTGCGTATCGGACACGTATCGGTGTGCTATTGAATGTGTTTGGTGAAATGTCACATAGAAATGAATTTCATTAAATTGCAAAACTAATTACATATCTACATAGCCCTATATATAGGGATTTCAAAACTGTAACTCTGAACATGATTGGACACGTGTCCATGTCCAAATCTGGATATGAACCACAACATGATGCCTCGCACACGTGCCCTACTACTACCTACTGTTTTCTCACCATCTAGGCCACGTGGACACGTGCCACTTGGCACAGAGGTGGGGGCCATCACTGTCAGGATCCCCTCGAGTTTTATGATACCTCGTGTCGTGTCGGACATGAAAATGAGCCAGTACTGAACTTACAATATCTGCACCCACGCAAACAGTGGCTTGTGACACGGGCTTCGTATCTCTTCTAGACACGTCATGGTGACGTGTCATGGAGTCGAATCCCTAGCCCTACACCTGGGCTAGGTTTGGACACGAGCACAAGGCTCCACGTGGCGTGTGTCGTGTCCACGAGGGCTCGAACGCGCCGTACGAGCTTACTGTTATACATGTTTACTGATACTTTGTAATTTTCCTGTTTGGACACTTTGTGTCCATTGTATGGACACGTGGACACCCTCCACATGTGCACACACATGTGGGACACCACTGTGCACATTTTTCCTAAAATGTTTTAGATTTTTCCTATGCTATTTGGTCGGATTTCTCTTTACTGACACTGAGTTTGCAAGTTGATATGTAAAAACTGTATTTGTATGTTAACAGTTTAAACATGTAAAACTGTGAACTAAGTTCATAAACCTGAGATTTAGGGGTTTGCTCGAAACCTAGGATTTAAGTTGGTTTTGTGGTTTGTTCACTGTATGTAGATTGTTTGGGTTTGCTTGATACAAACCTGAGAATTAGGTCCTATGTTAATCTGAGTTGGATCTAATATGTTAACTAAGTTTACATAATTTTAAGTTGTAAAGATATTGTATACATTAAAACTGAGTTTGGCATGCTTGACTGATACATGAGATTAGGGTCTAACATTCAAAACTGAGTCTTAACATTCAAACTGAGTTGATGTTTGAGTTTACATATATGTTAACTGTCAACTGGAACATTGGGATTGAGTTTTGATTTGATAACATGTTAACTGAGTTGGTACTTTAAATATACAAAACTGAGTTTGCCTTGATATATAAACCGAGCATGAGTTGATTTGGTTGTTGATATATGTTAACTAAGTATACTATTACCTGAGATTGGGATTCAAAACTGTGAGTAACTGAGTTTAAATGTAAACTGTTAAATTACTGAGAAATTAAACCTTGTTCGAAAATAGGGTTTTTGGTTTAATATAGAAAACCTGAGATCTCGACCTGGGGATATGTTGTTTCCAGGTTGGTATGCTGAATTGAGTTTTTCTGAAACAATTGGATTCATTTTGATTTCGAAATTGGGTTTTTAAATGAAAACTGGGATCATGTTTAAACCTGAGTTTGGGGCTTTGATATATATATGTTACTGTACATTATAACTGAGAATGGATTGAGTAGTTAAATCTGAGTTTGTATATAGATGTTCACTGTTTATATTGAAAACTGAGATTGAGGTAATGAAACTGAAAACTGATTTCGAACTACATGTTGACTGTTAACAAATTGAGACACACACACCCTCACACTATCACCTATCTATCTATATCTCTCTCTCTCTCTCTCTCTCTATATATATATATATATATATATATATATATATATATATATATATATATATATATATATATATATTGAATGGCTATATATGTATATATATGGCTATATATATATTGAATGGCTATATATGGCTATATATATATATTGAATGGCTATATATATATATATATATATATATATATATATATATATATATATATATATATATATATATATATATATATATATATATATATATATTTTTTATATTGAATGGCTATATATATATATATATATATATATATATATATATATATATATATATATAAAATATATATATATATATATATATTTTTTTTATGTATATATATGGCTATATATATATATTGAATGGCTATATATATATATATATATATATATATATATATATATATATATATATATATATATATATATATATATATATATATATATATATATATATATATAATGTGTGTAATATGGTAAGTTTAGCACATTCATGATGTGCAATATGTTAGCTATATGCTATGTGATTAGGCTATGTGTTAGTTAGCTATATGGTTTACTTGGATACTTGATTTGCATAGGCTTTGACTTGGTTTAGACCTAGAATTGACTAACCTAGCTAGTTTGACCATTGTTGACCAAACCCTAGCTAGTTTGACCACAGTTGACTATAGTTGACCTTGGTTGATTTTATAGTTGACCAGAGTTGACCAAAAGTTGACTTTGGTCTAGATTGACCTAGAATCATATAGAATGCATTTTACACTTCAATTATACCCCTTTGTATACATTATGATTTGTGTTGCTCTAAATAGGACTCAGATAACTCGCTTCGGACATTATATTCTCACAGACATTCAGATTGCAGACGAGTACATTCTCTGATCGTTTCATACTTGTTAGGACCTATATTCTTGCTCTAGACTACTTTACTTGATGCTAACACTTGTTATCTTGGATTGGTACTATATGGATCTTTTCATGTGATGTTATCCCTTAGCGGATATATCGGGTATTTCGTGTTCGTGTACTTTATCATGGGCATCATGTACTCCTTGTATTCGTGTTATTCGTGTGCAAATCGTGTGAAAGCATGTACTCTTATGTGCTCACATGATCTTCATATACAAACTAAACTTCGTGTACAATAACATAACTTGACTGGATCCTTGTGTATTGATCGGGGACGGAAGAGTAGAAGTGGTTATGTGATTACTCTATTAGTTTACTCGTATACAACCTCTGTAGATTACTCGTATATAACATCGTGTCGGTTACATAACCATCTTGTACTTTGAATCACTAGTCACTTACAGTTCTTACTTATCATACAGATATTTCCAGTTTACCATATCTCTCTTATCTTTCATGTACATTCTTACAGTTCATGTATCTTACTATATTTCTTGCTTTGCATTTCCTGCCATGATATGAACTGCGTGAGATATTTTGTGCTCGTTCCTATCCTGACTGGACCTGTTGAAAATATTATAGATGATACTGAGGACTTCTGTCCAACCTATTATGGGGCCCATCTAGAGGACACCTGTAAGTTGGACCCACAGGAGGATCCAGCTCTAGCTGATACTACAACAAATAAGGCATACAATAGCAGTTTATCTATAGCATTCAAGCCTCCCTGCTATAGAATGTCATCATCAATAGCGTTCCTTCCGCAGTACTATTAAAATAGAATAAAATAGCAGTTTATCTATAGCGTTCGAGCCTCCCTGCTATTATAATATAATCATCCATAGCGTTCATATTAAAGTGCTATTAAACGTTCATACAATAGCAGTTTATCTATAGCGTTGAAGCCTCCATGCTATTAGAATGTCATTTTCAATAGCGTTCATTATGCAGTGCTGTTAACAGAACTTTATATAGCGTGTTATGAACGCTGTTAAAGGTATAGTTTTTTCTGAACGTTGCTATGCACGTATGACTAGGGGTGAACATTATTCGGTTTTTGGACCGAAATCCGAACCGAACCTAACCGAATAAGAGATTCGGTTCGATTTGAAAAAAATTCGGTTCGGTTTCGGTTTCGAAAATACTAAAATTTCTTATTCGGTTTCGGTTTTGGGATTCGGTTTCGGTTTAATCCCACTAACCTTTCAGAAATTTTAACTAAAATTCCTCTCCCTGGTAAACCGAATAAGAAAATTTAATAATATATATACGAAATATATCTTTGTATATTTAGTTACTCGATTGGACGGGAAATAAGAACGAAGTTGTTGCAATTGGACGATGGACACTACACCAAAACATACAATTTGTAACAATTTTTTTGATAATTTGTAACGGTTATTACCGTGGCAAAATAGTAATAATAACTGTTACAATAGCTAAAAAGCTGTTACTAAAATCAAATTTTATATTTTATTATTATTCTTATTGTAGTCATACTAATAACCGTGAGGACAATTATTTTTTCTACGAAATATGCGTCACATGCAAAGCATGTGACATGGAGAAAGTGTGATAAACCCTAATCCCCTTTCATTTCCCTCTGAATTTTTCACACTTTTTCACTTTTGCTCGAAAGTTTTCACTTTCCCTCCCGCTTCTCCCTCCCAACAAAACGATCGGGTTCTTCCTCCCACGCATACCTCCTGGTGCCATTCTATTTCCATCACCATACCGGAGTCGAGGAATTTCAATCTCCATGTTGACGCTGCTCTCACTACAAGAAAATATACTTTTTGGGACAATTTTTGCAAGGAAAAATATTTTTTTGCAAACGATTACTTAATTGAAACAAATTTTATAAATTTATTGCAAAATTCGATTGCATAATTTTTAAGCAACACAAATTTAATCGTTCCAAATGTTTTGTTGCAAAATAGTTGGGCGGGTTCCATTACTGCTTTTGTAAATTGGTGGTAAAAATATTTGCAACAAAAATATTTTTTATAACAAAATTTAGGTGTTACAAAAAATCTTAGATCATTAAGAACAAAAACTTTTTGTTGCACCAACTTAATATTTATATTGCAATAATTTATTTTTATGTCAAAAATGGAAATAATTTGAGGGGTTCTATTGCAACAATATTGATTTGCATGCTCAAATGATTTTTTTTCTAAATTCTCGGCTGCTTTATCACAACTTTCGCTTTCCCTCAAAAGATTTTCTCCTTTCCCTCAAATTTTTTTTGTTTTTCGCTCACCATATCCCTTTTTCCTCAATATAATTTGGGTTTCCCATTACCACTCCCATTCTCTCTCCACCCCCCCTTTTGCTACGGTTTACAACGACTATGACGAGGGCGAAAGGATTGCGAATCCAAGGCTGACGGAAGAAAAGCGAGTCCGTTGACGGTCGGACGAGCCTTAGATGGCACGATGCGGCTAACAACGGCACAACAAGTACAACGGTGTGACGAGGTTCACGGCGGTCTCAAGGTTCTCTTCTCGTAAACCCTAGAACCGTAAATTAATGTTTATAAATTCTCTAATTACCCTTGTAAAAGAATAAACATATATATATATATATATATATATATATATATATATATATATATATATATATATATATATATATGGAGCCTCTTGATTTTAGCAAAAGTAAAACCAATTTGTGAGTTTATGTTCATCATCAACATTGTGAGCATTAGTAAGCAAAAGAGAAATACTTCACAGGAAACATGTCTCGGAACCTCAATGAAGAAAATAAGGAACCACTTCATCTACAAACTAAGTATGGTCATTTTGATTTATTATAATTATCTTTTTTAGTAGGTTACCATCAGTTTGTTATTGTTAATTTTCAATGCTAAGGGCCACACAATAGAAGGGCCACACAACAGATGGTACGAGTAACTACAAGGAGATGTTTGAGAATTTACGGGGCCTTCTTGAGAACGAAAAAGAGGAATCTTTACTAAGTAATTGAATCATGTAGTGCAAAGATCGTCAATATTCAGCGGGTATGTAGAGGCAAAATTTATTTTGTTTTTTCTTTTGGAGTTATTTGTACAATTTATCAAACTTTATTGGAGTAGTTGTATGTGGGTGTAATATAGAGCATCATTCCTCTTTTACAGGTACAAAAAAAATATCATGTTTATTTTTGCAAAAATGTCTAGAATTCTTAGTGAATGGCAAACAACATAATGCATGTAAGTTTACATTTGAGTATATAGGCTATGGAATATTTATACTTGTGAGCTGAATTGTCGAATACACCACTTAAAGTGCTTTAGTGATCTAGTACTTATTACAAGACAAAGAACATTCCAAAAGAATTGGCAGTATGTACTTGTATCATGTTGCATCATGGATCACAAAATTGACACTAAGAAATATACTATGATGCACCAAAACCTGCGTCCTGTCACCATGTCCATACTGTGTTGTGTTTCATGAAACATGTGAAAACTAATTATACAGGTAAAGACCTAAAGTGAATTGATCCTCTGTGAGTAGGATTACTAAGTTTAGTTACTTCTTTTTGGTGTGTGCAGGTGTTTTTAATGCAAGTAATACTTTTTCGACATAAAATGGCAGGGGAAAATGAAGATTGCCTTACCTATCAGGTTCTGTTTCCATTTTGCTGCTTTACGATCATTAAATCTTATTTGAGCATAGCAAGCTTTAGTGCAATAATTTATATTTGTGTCAACAGTCTGCATTATTATCTATTTTTAGTTATTATCTATTTTTAGTTTTGTTGTTTATATTTTTTTAGATGTATGTACCTTTAATTATTTAATGTATTTTTTTGCAATAGAGGAGATTATTACTTCAATTTAACCCAATACTTAACTTTAATTCAACATGTACATTGTTTACAAGCACCATCAGTCAAGTGAAAGGAAAGTTAACATTCTGAAAATTGGCAAGCTAACAGTTCGACCACTGGTTCCATATCATTTGAACGATATGTAGTTGAATCCTTATCTTGGGAAAGGAGATCATCGTTCTCTCACAATAGGTACCTCGATGTTTATATCAGTTTTTGGTTGCTGTTGTGTCCTTTATGCTTATCTATAGCGGCTTCAGCACACCTAGTTACAATATATTGTTCTCTTTTCTTTATAAGTTCTTTCACCTCCTCGACATGGAAAGAAAGCTCGAACATGAGTAGATTAATTCCCTTAATTCGTCGGGACTAGATAGATAAAATTATTTTTATCTCTTCATGCTTTTTTATGTATATAGGCCCATAAAATGATGTAACAGGGGATTTATGTTGTTAGACAAATGTAATTTATATTACATACTGGATAAAGCTATTAGTTATATGCAAAACTTATCTCAAGTCTACTTTCTTGTTGCTATGTTGTCTCATGATGTTTTACCTCCTCACTCTTATACATTTGCAATTTAAGGCTTTTCACAATCCTAACGACATTCTTGTCATTCATGCCTATGATATATATTCCTACCATCTTCGTCCACACTTGCCACTTATCCTGCCCCTTTGGCACTTCCACCATTCACTGCCATATATTAGCATAAACCTGAAGATCCTATTTGTGACAAGTGCCTCAACAAGATCTGGGGCAAGTAGCTATAGAAGAGAAAGGAGACCACTCCCTCACTCGTATCCTATTTGTGATAAGTTCATCAAAAAGATTTAGAGCAAGTAGCTATGGAAGTGATAGGACCACTCCCTCACTCATATATCTGAAATTGACAAATATTTGTCCAATCCATGAAACTAAGAATAATAAAACATGGCTTTGTACATGAAAGTTTAAAACTTGATGAAAGAAGTGTGCATAAACATAATTTTCTACTGCTAGGCAGTATTCAATATTAATTGATATATGTTTTGTTTTAAAAAGTGAATGAAGTAATAGAATAATGAACAATGATAAAGTGGAGCAAGTTGCCTGTTCAGCAGAACCTGAGGAATTCTTCAACTAAAAGAAGTTTTGTTTCTTCCTTTACAATGTGTTATAAATCCGTGGAGTTGCAAGAAAGGGATAATTCTTTGATAAGAAAGTCGGTGAAGCAATCGCCCTCTAGAACTTCAATGGCAACATCTTTCGACTCCAAAAATCTAAGTTAGAGGTAAGAATATCATAATTTGGTGCAAGTCACCTATTTTATGGGTTACATATTATTTTGTTATTGGATAGCCAGTAATTCACTCTCATTCTACTAAACAAGTATAATTCATTGATGATCCATCTACATTTTGGAGATTTTGGTGAGCATAAAACATGTCTATATCCAGTTAGGTAAACATAAAATAGTTGTATACATTGTTTCCTTACATTGCTTTCCATTATTTTTTGCATGTTAGGTAAACATAAAACATATCTTTATCCAGTTAAAGCAGAGGATGCAGTTTTAGATGACAAGGTGATCAATGTCAGTCCAATGGAAAGTCTGAGTCCCATCTCGAAATAGTGTTAGTAGGGGTACTGGTTCCATGTCGACAAACTATCAAATTTAATACTTTAGAAATGGTTTGAAATTGTACATTTTCATGTAGCTAGTGCTAATATTAGCTACTCTTGGATCTATTACTTTCTAATATTACCTAGATGATCAAGTCTAACTAATATCAGTTAACCTATTAAAGTTTTTGAAAGTGTATACAATATTTGGTATATACATTTTTCTATTTTAACCCTCTTCTAATAAATAATAGTTATTAAGCTTCTGTATATAGCTCCAATGTTCAACGCTTTTGTATATTTAACATGCAAAATGATAGGGTTCAGGGGATTGATTACTTGAGTGTCCTTATCTAGGACTAAGATCATGATATACACTCAATTCATGCCTTTTTGGTATTCATGTGGAAACTATTTCATTTATTTTTATTATTTTTCTAATATAAATATTGTGATGAATCAATATCTTAACAAACCCTCAGCGCCCGCTTGTAGCTATTTATAACTTAAAACTTTATTTGAGATGTTGATTTATACTGTTTCAGCCTTGAGAAATTGAAATGGCAATTGACTACAAAGACAAGATCCTTAGTTTTCTTCTCAAGTGTCAAAAATGTAATGGTTTCCCTATGCAGTAGCATAAATTTTTCTCTGTGGAAATGAAATCTTTTTAACTAGCCCACTTTTGCGGACCCTTTTAATTTCATTTGATAGCTACCATTTAGCTTAACATCATTAACATCCTCTACAGTTCCCACCAGCATGAAGAATTCGATTTTGAGACCAGGGTATGCTTTTCTTTTGCATCATTGTATTATTATTTCCTACTGAAGTTTCCATCGAATTATGATAGTACAAATCAAGTATATCCATTTAAAATTCTTATGCACATATAAGCTTTTGTTTAACACTTCTACAATTTTGTGTGTGATACAGTGTGTTTTGTCATCAATTAATCTCTCATCAGACTCCTGATTTCCCTTTCGGAAGTTTATTTGGGTGCCTTCCTCCCCCATGGTAGTCATCCATATAAATTCATGCATGAGAGCCATCCATTAACCAAAGTAAAAAATTTAGGTAATACATAAAAGTTGTAGAATGGACATAGACGCGATATGGAACCACTAGATAATTTGTGTATCCTAATGTATTTGGGGTGTCGTCCAATACATGAAGGGTACTTACTTTGGATTGTTCATGCTTCAGTGAAAAGGCAAGATACTGACTGCTTGTCACACTGTCTCTTTCTACACTAACCTCTTATCTCTCATGATTTGTACCATTTTGTACACTAACCTATTATCTGTCATGATTTTTACTTATATCTATATACTGATGTTTGGTTGGTTTTGATTTTGTGATTCAGTTTTACGTAAGAAACATCACTATCAAGTTAAACAAGCAACATGTAAAAGGAAGGAAAGGTCTTCATAGCCTTCAAGACCTCTACTGATTGCAGAAAGTTTCGTGATACACATGTGCACATCCTCCCTCTTAAGGTATATATGTAGAATAATTTATGCGTCTTTTTGAAGAGTTATTAAACATCAAGGTTCTATATCATATTTTTTTAATAGATATTGCAAGTAGTTCGGGAGTGAGAATTGCTCCTCAAAGTATTCATCTTCTTTTTTAACAGATGTTGCAAGTAGTGGGCACATCACCTAAACTAAAGGGGGCTTTGTACTAGACTTTGGCTAAACCAAGCGGAGATGTCAGTCAAAACAAGTGTTGCAGTTTCCTTGCGGAGATGGTCAGACGTGGAGTAATTAACCTTTTCTAAATTATAACTTATGTTTTGTGAGTGATTGTACGTGCATGCCTGCAACATTTTGGATACATGTATGGAAACAATTAAATGCTGACTATGTTGGAATTATTCAATAATTAGGGGCCACACATGTAAAATTAATTGTGTTTGGACTATCTAAATAATTAAGCCAAATTAAAGTGGTCTATTTGGAAATTGGCTTAAGGGTATAATTGTCATGAAATTAATGTGTAGATACCGTAGATAATTTTAATTTGATGAGGGGCTAAATTAGAAATATCAACACATATATAAATAAGTGTATTCATTAGGGTTATGGTCCCCAACTCATACGGCCACCAAGAGAGGGTTTTTTCTATTCTCTTCTGTATCCCCATCAACAAAGAGAGGAACACAGATTTCATCTTTGTTATTAAGGGCGGTAGCGGGTTGGAAGATCGAACCCAATAAAGAGACGATCGCTTCAAGATCCATCAAGCCTAGCAATAGATTCAGGTACGCTTCCGCAATTTAATTTATGTTTTTCATCTCATGAATCGCATGGCACAATAAAGTTCTAACAAGTGGTATCAGAGCCTCCATGTTTGATTTATGAGATCAAAATTTCAGAATAATTTTTTTAGTATTTTTCAGGAACCCTAGATCGTTTCATCTAATTTGATTTAGGGTTACGATTGTTTAAACAATATTTTTATGATGATCCATTCAATTTAGAACATATACATCTAATGTTGCTTTAGAAATCGTGCATTCATTATGGAGATTCATACTTATGTTGAATAAGTACGAATATGGGTGACTTCAACTTTGGAGATTTATTTAATGTGTCAATTTAGTTCAAATGGATTTTTTTTTTTAACTAATCGTGAATATGAGATGGCTTGGGTTTAGTATTTGGTTTTAATATTATTTATTTATGGATTTATTAGTCTAAATTTATATCGTATTGGGGTCTGATCTAGAATATTGTAATATCGGGACCATCAATTTTTAGTATATATACATGTGATGATATGGAAATAATATTTTTAAATTATACAAAAAGATTCACATGTTTATGAGATAGTAGATAAATTTTGGTACAATCTTTATGGATTATTTGAAGTAATATTTTGATTGATGGATTCGGTTATTAAATAATTAGTCTCCAAATTGGTCTAAAGTTTGCTTGTTCTTCTTTTAAAGAAGATTTTCTTTAGATATTTGGATACTTAAAGAGATAAGAGGTGCTGATAATGCTCAGTTTAGACCAAATATGTTCAGTTTTGGATATATATTTTGGAGTTACTATTTTCAGTTAATGTCTATGAATTTTTCTTTGGATGCATATCCTCCATAGATTATTTCATGAATTTTGTTATAGTGATAATATCCAATTTTGTTAAATTGAAATTCATGATTATGCTTTTGATTACTTTATTTGAGTAATAATCTTATGAATATGCATGTATATAAAGTTTTGGACATTATTCAGTTTTGTAAAATTCAGTCAACATTCAATTTTTTGGTGCCTTTTAAGACTAGCAATAGTTGTCCAATATTCTAAGTAGACTCATTGAAATAAGATGTCGCCAAAGTGACCTCTCTTGCGTAGATAGTCTATGAGGGATGTCGGATGTTTGTGTGTGTATATTCATGCGGGTATTAGCCGGACCAAATGAAGGTTAATACTTGGCGGAATTGCACACATACTTGTGTTGATAAATGTGTGACAATTATATGGTTTACATGTGAATAATAACCCGATCCAAAGATAGGCTTATTATTTGACATGACTTATTGTCAACATTTGATCACTATACCAAGAGTACCACTTGCCATTAATATCACTGCCCAAAGACTTGATATTAATGATGCACTAGGTATCTTGAGATGGGGTTCACCATTGTTTGGATTTGTTTGACTATATTTTACTCTTTGGTTATTAATTAGAGCATGTCCGTTTTTGTTTTGTTTTGTTCTCTTTACAGTTAATGTTGCTATAATATCTGCCAATAAGAAATTAGTTTCCAAGTTTAATGGGATAAACTTTACGGGCAAAAGAAAATGAATACAGTAGCTGCTAAGGGTCCAGTTCAAAATAAACAATAATATAAAACTAAGGGTTCTTTTATGATAAGGCATGACACATAAGGAAGAAATGTACAAAGTACCACGCATGGCGTATATAAAAAAAGTACATTTCTAAATTTGGTCTGTTCTAAGGTTAATTTAGATTTAATACCTAGAAACACATGGTGGTTAGATTCTGGTGCTACTATCCATATTAGTGTTTATAGACAAGGTTGTCTAAGCTACCGAAAGCCAATTGATGGTGAAAGATACATCTATGTGGGTGGAAAAAAAAATCGGTAGAAGTGGATGCAATAGGACATTTTAGGTTATATTTAGGAACCGATTATTATTTGGATTTGATAGACACTTTTATTGTACCGTCTTTTAGATGAAATTCAGTTTCAGTTTCCTTAATGGACAAATCTGGTTATCATTGTTCATTTGAAAATAATAAGTTTAGTCTTATCTTTAAATTCAGATATTACTGGTAACGGTTCCTTTAAGGTCTATGATCGCCTATATTCAGTTGAAACTATTGCATCTTACAATGAAACCTTGCAAGTGGAGTCATGTGGTACTAAACGCAAAATTAACAATAAATATCTTTAGCCTCATTATGACATAAGCGATTAGGTCACATCTCTAGAAATAGAGTTGAACGACTTGTGTCTGATGAGATTTGGATTTATTGACTTTATAGACTTTAATGTCTATATTAATCTGTAAAGAAAATACAGACCAAAGTTAATTGTAAACAACTACTTTATTGGCTATGCTGACAGATCGATGGGTTAATAATTATACGGTCCCAAATAAATGATTTTTTTTTTGAGACGAGAAGTGTAATATTTTTTTGAGGATGTTGAATTTGGGGGAGAAATAAATTCAAAGACATTATCTTTGAAGAGGAATCGATTGTGATTCCTACTATCACTTTTGACGATGTGCATGATTTTGTACCTGTAATTAATCAAGAAGTAAATTCAGAGCCTCAACAAGACAATTTTGAATTAGCTCTACAAGTCGTTGTTGAGATACCTTGACAAGATAATGTAGCGGCACCCCCATTCAAGATAAGGTAATTATTCCTGAGGAACAAACTCAACAACCTCAAGAACCGATAATGTTAAGATGGTCCACAAGAGAAAGGAGAAATATAATTTTGGATTATATTGTCATATTTCTTTAGGAACGTGAGGAAGACTGTGGATACTGGAAGATGATCTATAATCATCTTCCGTCAGGCCATGAAAAGTTCCATTTCTCAAAGTGGATTGATACAAAAAATAAGGAGTATAAGTCCATGCAAGACAATAAAGTTTAAGAACTTGTCCCATTACCAAAAGGTATGAAGTCCATTGGTTGCAAATGGACATTTAGAACCAAGAATGATTCGAAGGGTCGTGTGGAGAGGTATAAAGTACGTCTTGTAGCTAGTGACTTTACTCAAAATTTTAGGATTGATTTTAAAGAGTTTTTCTCTTTGGTATCTTTGAAAAACTCCTTTAAAACAATCATAGCACATGTTGCACATTTTGATCTTGAATTACATTAAATGGATGTCAAAACGACATTTTTCAATGGTAACATTGATGAAACAGTTTATATGGTGCAACCAGAAAACTTTGTGTCGAAAGACCCAAAGAATATGGTTTGCAAATTGACAAAATCTATTTATAAACTCAAGCAAGCTTATCGTCAAAGTTACTTCAAGTGATTATCTCGTTTGGTTTTGAAATGAACACTGTTGAAGATTGTGTGTATCACAAGTTCAGTGGGAGTAGGAATAATTTTCTGGTTTTGTATATTGATTAAAGTATTCAATGCAAACCAGGTGACACCTCACGTTAAAGGAGACAAATTCGGTCTCAAACAAGTGCCCTAGGGTTAGCCTTAAAATTAAGAAAATACAATAGATTTTTCCTTCATGATCAGTTGTAGGGAGTCTAATGTATGCTCAAGTATGTACGCGTCAGGATATTGCGTACATATTAGGATGTTAGGCAGATATTTAAGCAAATATGGATGGATCATTGGGTAGCAGCCAAACTACTTAAGTAATTAATAGAGAACAAGAAATTATATGCTCTTTGTAGGAGATCGGATAATTCTGGAGATCATAAGGTATTCCGACTCTGATTTTGTTGGATGCCAACACAGCAGGAGATCCACATAAGATTATGTTGATTGGTGGAGATATATTTTGGATGAGTGTCAAATATGCACTCATAATTATTTTTTTCTCACCATGACAGCAAAGTTTATAGCATGTTGTGAGGCATCTATTCATGGAATATAGTTGCGAAATCTTGTCATAAGGCTGCGCCTACAAGAAAGGGTGTTGAAAGACCACTCAAATTACGGTGTGATAATGAATCAGCAATACTGTATTCCAATAACAACAAAAACTTGTATAAGTCAAAGGATATTGACATAAAGTTTCTAGTTGTAAAGGAAAAAATTCATAATGGTTATAATGTCCATATAGCACATTAGGACAAACTCCATATTAGCGGATCCGCTCACAAAAGCATTATCACCCAGGGTCTTTCATGAGCATACTGCTCATATGGGTGTTAATTAAGAATATGGCAATATAGTGGGAGTTTGTATTTTATGAATTTAGGTGCTATTTGGTTTTGGACACATTTATGTATTAAAGTATTTTGGATATTTATCTGATCAGATATATGGAAATTCAGTTCATTCTGTTTTCATTATGTTAAAGTATTGATCTCATTAAAGTTAAGGAGGACCAGTTGGAAATAAACATGTATTGATCACATTGCGTGTAATTTCCATGCTACGCATCCATGATTGATCTATGTCGTTTAGCTATATTGGTATATGTGACCATTAATGGTTTAGTTACACTATATGTGACGAATGCCGCTTTGATCCTATGTTGATATGGTTAATGGACGATATTGTCCGGATATACCCTAAAGATTAAGATAGCAATTTATGAGCTCACTAAGGTTAACACAATTATAAGGTTACATATGTGGCCTAGTGGAAGATTGTTGGAATTATTCAATAATTAGGGGCCACACATGTAAAATTAATTGTGTTTGGGCTATTTAAATAATTAAGCCAAATTAAAGTGGTCTATTTGGAAATTGGCTTAAGGGTATAATTGTCATGAAATTAATGTGTAGATACCGGAGATAATTCTAATTTGATGAGGGGCCAAATTAGAAATATCAACACATATATAAATAAGTGTATTCATTAGGGTTATGGTCCCCAACTCATACGGCCACCAAGAGAGGGTTTTTTTCTATTCTCTTCTGTATCCCCATCAACAAAGAGAGGAACAAAGATTTCATCTTTGTTATTAAGGGCCGTAGCGGGTTGGAAGATCGAACCCAATAAAGAGACGATCGCTTCAAGACCCATCAAGCCTAGCAATAAATTCAGCTACGCTTCCGCAATTTAATTTATGTTTTTTATCTCATGAATCGACATGGCACAATAAAGTTCTAACAGACTACGCTGTTAATGTTTAATTTTGGAGAAATTATGAAGGATTTTGAATGTCCTTGACTGTGAATTAATGAATTTAATTATGTTCGAAATTTATTCTGTGATTGATTCGTCGAGAAGCATTTAAATTTTTGAATACCCGTATTTTGTGTATATATGCAATAGTTATCTGTGGCATTCTGTATATCTGTAATGCTATTTTGATGTACTGCAATACTATTCTGATGTGAATTATTTCTTTACACTAATACATTCTACAATAGCATTCTAACATGCTATTGGTGCACATATAATAGCGCGAAAGAAACACTATAAAAACCAATTTGCATCGAAAAGCTATAAACAAACAATAACATACAGGAACGTAATTAAACATCAACAACGTTCACAAACGCCATAAATAATTTATAGCGTTAACAAACGTTATTAAGAAACTATAGCGTTCGTAAATGCTATGTAAAGTCTATAGCATTTGTCACTGCTACAACAAGTCTATAGCGTTCATGGACGCTATAGTAACTCAATAGCGTTCATGAATGCTATTACTTTCCTATAGCGTTCTTAAATGCTATAATGCTGGTATAGCGCTCTTAAATGCTATAACCTGTCTATAGCGCCATGGAACGCTATAATCCATCAATAGCGTTTATGAACGCTATAACTTTATAGCGTTCTTGTACATGGGGCAATTATAGCGGGGGCATTTATAGCGGACAGAATACACTATAATAGGCATTCTACAGCGTTTTGAGCATGCTATCGTATCCCTACTGCTTAGACTAGATTAGCTAGGTTTTCTCTTAGTTCTTGATATTTGTATTGACTTCTGAGTTTGTATTATTTGGATATTGAGATATTGTGTCGTTTAGACACTTAGACTTATTTCTCTTCTGTTTGTATGTTCTCTATTTGTGATTTCCTATCTATCATATCGTGTTATTTCCATCTAGATTTATGATTGAGTTGTATCTTCTGAGATTGTCCTCCGTTCGGAGAGTATATCATATTTTGTTTAGTTGTGATTGTGACTGTGACCTAGAATAGCATTCTACTGCCGATACTGCGGCGTAGGCTGGACGTACCCACTTTCTGTACCCCTACACTGGGTGCGGGTCGTGACAGAGATCACTGCGACTCATGAGGTGCCTCTACAAGAGCGCCCGTGCACTAGTATTATCATTAACTGTTGCTGCTCCATAGCAACAAAAGTTCCTCCAAGGCAGTCCATGTTTCGACGACTGCAACGTTCTGATGATGAAAAGACATTATATGTTTCATCCAACACGGCTTCATGGGGTCCTCCCTACGGGAGCCCCAGTCAAAGAAGATGGACCACTAATCCAACCTTTTCTTTTAATTCTGCAAACAGGAGAAGAAGAAGTCTGCCAGCAAACAGCCAGCGAACTGTTTCACTTGAAGGAGTCTATATGGGTACTCGGTCGAGAACAAGATCCCTTATAGACGGTGAGGACTCTCAAGCTGGGGGTGGTGTTCCTTTAGAATCTTAAACTGGGGCTAGTACTCCCACAGAATCTGAAGTAGATGACCTCCACGTCGGGGGTAGTCTTCCAGATGATGATGATCTCTTCGAGTCCGACGGTGACTATCTACTTCCCCTGTCTGAAGACGAAGGCCTTTTCAATTCAGAGAAAGACAACATCAACACCAGTTATATTGTCTCCTCTATTCATCCTCGTATGCTATCTGCGTACATGACGGATGGAGAGAGACCTAAAGAAGCCAATGATCAAACCAACAAGCGGCTGAAGAATCTTGAAATGGCATTCGCCAAGATCACTAACATGCTTACCAGCATCATGGCTGTCCAAACTGCTGGGGTTGTTCCCCTACTTCAAGCAAACGTCTCAGCACACGCTAGTCCAGTTCGTAGCAACAACCCTCCTTCACTACAAAGGGAGTACCATTCCGTTGCACCTCCTTCCAATCCCGTAAATACCGGGGGTGGTCCTTCGCCGATAGCACTTGACAACCATACAGCAGTCGTTTTTCAACATCTGCTCAATCAGCAGGATACAATTAATTATCTTGTTGCCCGTCTCGATACCATCTCACACAAATACGAGCTTCAGAAAATGGGGATATCTCAACCTTATCCTCCTGAATGGGAGAATGCCACCTGTCCTCCTAACTACAAGCCATTGACGCTAAATTCGTTTGACGGGGTGACTTCTCCTCGCCAACACATGACATACTTCAACACACATACGCCGCACTTACCAAAAGACGATGCGTTCTTGTTAAAGTTATTTATCAGCACCTTACAAGAAGTAGCTTTTGAATGGTTCTGCAGTCTGCCTGACGGTTGCATTAACTCCTTCAAAGACTTGGAGAGGCTATTCCTCAATGGGTTTTACGAGAGTGGCATGCATGTTAGTATGTCCACCCTCATCGAGACCAAAAAAAGAAAAAGTGAGACTATTATTGCTTTTATTGATTGCTTCAGGTGACTAGCCTTGAAGATGCCCTTCGGTATACCAGACTCGGAGCTTATGGATACTTGTCGGCATAACTTCCTTCCTACAGTGAAGTTCCGTCTGGGTATACATAAGTATGATACATGGCCCGCTTTCATCAGGGCCGTTGATGCTGCTGAAAATGATGTTCCTAATCTGGAACTAGTGGGGTTTAAGACACCCAAATCTGAAGACAAAGGTAAGCACCCCCAAACTATCCCTATCCGCGGGGGTAAAGGAAAAGAAGTCTTGAAGGTTGACACTTCCAAGGGAGCTCCCAATTCTCAGAGTGCTCCTGACAGACCCAAGGAGACTTTCTCCTTTGACGAGGATGATGTTATTACCATTTTCAACACGTTGATAAAGGGTAATAAACTGGTATTGCCTCCACCACAATGTCTGGAAGAGGTGACTCAGCGACCCCAAGTACTGTCTCTATCATCAGTACGTACACCATTCTACCAAGGATTGTATCGTCTTGAAGAAGAAGATACAACAACTCATCGACAGCCAAGTTATCAACCTCGAAGCTGAAGATAAGGTCGTATCTTCTAACATTATCTCTTCAATTTGGTGACTTTCCTTCCACAGAAGTTCCAGACGACGTAGTTCTAATTCACAAGGCATAATGGAAGTCGTCAACCTGCCGCCAGCTCGCGATTCAACATCAACTCTGGTGCCACTCACGACGGAGCGTGGTGAGATTATGTGGGTCCATCCCGACCTTGTGCAAGAAATAAAGCAGGGGATAGTGTCTTCCAAAGCAAAGAGAGGCAAAAAATATTAGCCATGCCATATGGTGTCTTCTCCTATTTATGAAGTCCTATCTGGTGAGACACAATCCGACAAGACTTACCTGCGGACTTATGACCCTGCACAAGAGGACGTAATGCCTTCTCAAGCTCCTGCTGCCCCTACGAGTTCAAAAGCTGGTCCGTCTAAGTCCTCAACTGTCGACAAAGCTAAGCAGAAGGAGACGCGATTTGACAAATCTCTGAAGTCACCAGCTCCCGAAGGCATGGCTCGGCCTTACAACTTTGATATACTGGCACAACTGGCCAATACACCTGCCAGATTGTCATTGTTCGATCTACTGTGGCTCTCCAAAGAGACGCGTAAAGCTTTAAGTGAGGCATTACTACATGCCGACTCTTATCTCGTTGAAGTCAAAGCTCCCGCAGAAGATTCGGTCTCTTGTCCTCATTACCATAGTACTATGGAAGTGGTTCCCAAGATCACCTTTTCATAAGAGGACATGCTACTAAAAAATAATCGTCATGATAGACCTCTATACTATACAGGGTATATCGAGGCGATTAAGGTGGATCAGATGCATATTGATCCAGGTTCCTCCCTTAGCATCATCCCTAGAAGTTTACTCCAAATTCTATGGATCCCTTTGCACAAGCTGTCTGCAACCAATACAACTATCATGGCTTTCAATGCTGGAAGAAGTCACCCTCTGGGTAAGATCCGTCTCAAGTGCCAGATTGGTGATCTTCGGACAGAGGTTGCTTGCTATGTAATCGATGCCAATGTGTCCTACAACGTCTTGTTATGACGTCCGTCGATACACGAGAACATGATTGTTCCTTCTACCCTTCACTAGTACTTTAAGTACGTCAATAGTGATGGCACCGTAAGGACAAAATTTGTCGATGTCGATCCTTTCAAGGGTATTGAAGCCTACTATGGAGATTCGGTACTCTATCAATCTCAGCCTCCCAAAGATGACGACAACGAAGCTGACGATGAGGCTGAAGTTAATTCATCCGCCAGTGACGGTCCCCCGGTTATCCGAGTTAAAGGACATACTACTCCACAAAGTACTTCAAAGCCTCTCACAATCTGGGTCAAAAAGAAGCGTCCTGATGTTGCCGCACCATTGACCATCACTCTCCACAAAACAACTTGGGTGAAACCTGCTGAAGCCCATCCTCCCAATCCTGATGAGTTACCCTACATAGTGAACTTGACCAAGTATGTGACTCTTGTCCCGGAAGATGATGCCCTTAATGAGTATATCAACACTCAAATAATGTACCTTCAGTGGATGACGTTATCCATGAAGAAAAACTTGTATATTTTCTGAGTAAAGGTTTATCTTTGAATTACTCTGATGTCTACAAGTCTGTAAATCAGTACGTAGATACATTGTATGCCTTAGAACATGGCATAAGACCACATCTCTGTATGTCGGTCATGACACCCCATCTGCGGGAAACAGTCTGGCCAGAGGATATCTTCTACTTCATCGTTCCAGCAAGAAAGAAAGGTGAAGAACTAATCATCTTTGGTCGAATGATTGGCGAAAGAAAGTTCGTTCTAGACTTTACTACTCCCAATTACAATGCCGAAGCTAACTATGATTCAGGTACAATGCAACTTTACCGATATAGTTGGCAGGCCAAAAATATCATCCAGAACATGGGATATGATATAAAAAGCGACCAGGGACTAAACCACGGTAAAGGATGACGATTGCCGATACGTCACTTTGCTCCTTCCGGCAAACCCGAAAACTATTATCAACGAAACGGTATTGGTTTGGGTTATGTTACTCCTCCAACAACTCCTAAGGATTAGACGTTGAAGTTGATCATTGTTCTCATTATTCTGATTCTTGCCTCTGGGATTCAGACTCCAGTATTGGAGACATGTTCAAAGCAACTCTATCCGTCAACATGGTGTCAGTTGACTAAATTGCAGAAGATGTCCAATCAATCGAGCTCGAACAATGGGCTCAAAAGATGGACACCAGGTAGGAGTTACATTTCGAATAATGTGAACCACCTACTGAAGACAAAGTCGTCCAAGTTAATTTAGGAGATGAATCACCTCCTAAACCAATCTTTATCAACAAAAGTCTGTCTGGTGAAGAACGACAATCTCTTATACAGCTTATAAGAGAATATATCGACGTCTTTGCATGGAGCTATGGAGACATGCCAGGCTTAGACCCTAAAGTTGCTATGTACCGCCAAAATATCTCATCTAAAGCTAAGCCAGTGAAGTAGCAGCAACGGCGGTTCCGACCAGATATCATGGAGGCTATCGAAAGTGAAGTTAAAAAACTTATTTCAAGTGGTTTCATTCGTGAAGAACAATACCTTGACTGGGTCGCTAACATTGTTCTGGTCATGAAAAAGAATGATAAAGTTCGAGTCTGTATCAATTATCGTGATTTAAACTCTGTATGCCCAAAAGATGAGTTCCCTCTACCGATCACCGACGTAATGATCAACAATACTTGTGGCTTTGAACGAATGTCCTTCATGGATGGGTTCTCAGGCTACAACCAGATCAGGATGTTCCCTGATGATGAGAAATACACATCTTTTCGAACACCGTTGGGGGTATATTGCTACAGGGTGATGCCCTTCGGATTGAAAAAATGTAGGTGCGACATACCAGCGAGCTATGAACACAATTTTTTGCGATCATTTGCAAAATAATGGAATACTATGTAGATAATATTGCAGTTAAAAGTCGTCTCAAGGGCGACCACCTCCAAGATTTGAAAACGGTGTTTGAACTGATGCGTACACACCAACTCAAGATGAATCCAACCAAGTCTTTTCTGGGAGTCTCCAGCGGCAAGTCCATTGGTTTTGTTATCACTTCAAAGGGTATACATCTTGACCCAGAGAAGGTTAAAGCTATCCTCGATATGTGTCCTCATAGAAATCTCAAAAAGCTATGCAGACTCCAAGGAAGGTTAGCCTACATCAGACGATTTATTTCAAATCTTTTTGGAAGGTATCATCCGTTTACTCAGCTCATGAATAAAGGAGTATCTTTCGTCTGGACTGAATAATGTCAGCACACATTTGACGATATCAAGAAGTATCTCATAAGCCCCTAGTGTTGGTGGCTTCGATAGTCGAAAAGCCTTTCTTGTTATATGTTCGCGCTATGGATCATTCTTTTGGTGCCCTATTAGCTCAGAAGAATGAAGACGGTCATGAACAAGCAATCTATTACCTCAGCAGCATGATGGTGGGTGCCGAACACAGATACATACCTGTTGAAAAGGAATGTCTCGCACTGGTATTTGCTATCCAGAAGACACGTCACTATGTGTCTGGACAGACTATCCATATCATATCTAGAGTCAATCCTCTCAGAATACTCATGACTAAACCGGGTTCTCTTAATTTTTGTTTAGCTACATGGACAATGTTGTTGACTCCATATGATATGTTGTTCGTTATTCAGAAGGTAGTAAAAGGCCAAGCATTAGCTGACTTCTTAGCAGCTCATCCAGTGCCAGAATCTTCCAAACTCTATGATGAAATCCCAGATGAAGTGGTTGAGTCTAATACTGCAACTGAAAAAATCCCCATTTGGAGAATGTTCTTCGACGGTGCGTCAAAAACATGACCTAATGGAAATATTGTGGCCGGAGTAGGGATCGTACTTGTTTTACCCGATCATCTGGTTATACACCGTACGTATTCTCTCGTAGAGCCTTGTACCAACAATGTGGCCGAATATAATATCCTACTGATGGCCTTCAACTGGCAAAACAACTGGAAGTTGACTATCTTAAAGCTTATGGTGATTCTAAGCTAATAGTTAGTCAGGTTCGAGAGGATTATGAAGTTCGTCATAAAGATCTCATCCCATATCACAAAGCGACGATTGAGTTGGCTTCTACCTTCGCTGGATTCTTCATCGAGCACGTACCTCGATTACAGAATATAGAAGCAGATGCTTTAGTCGGTCTGGCTGCTTCCTTGACTGTTCCTATCAATACTCAGTATTGGATCACAGTGTCTGGTCGAGAGTTATCTATGCGTGTAAACCCCCTAAAATTATTCTATATTTTACTACGATTTTTTTAAAATAAAATTTATTATTCGATTTTGTCTTCGTATTGGTACGTCGCATGCGAGTTTGCATTCGTAATTGCTCGTCGAATGCGAATATGTGCGAGGTACATATTTTTAGAAAACGTTTTATTTATGTATTTTACTTCTATAGGAGGAGTATAGTTTTCAAATAATTATGGGATAAATACTTTTATTCCTTAAAAAGGGCATTGCGCCAGATTTTTTAAAAACAATTATTATTTAATTATATAATAGTAAATCTAGAAAATAGTGATTTGTAAATATTTGTATACGAGGTTCCTGAATCTAATTCATGAATATATTTTAATTTCTAATTTTCAAAATTATTATTTTATTATTTTTACAAGTTATAAAAAGAAAAGTTGAAATAGATTTTTATGAATTAAATCGGTATTTGATTTTATCGGAAAATTTAAATTAGTTTTTGGAAATAATTATGTAGATTATATATCGAAAGGATATTATTGAATCGATTTAAAAGTGATTTAAATTAAGAGAAGAATTTATCTATTGGGGAATTTAAATCAACCCAATCCTTATCTTAAAGGAATCCTCCACCTCCTATATAAGGAGAGGCATATTGCTCTTTTTTCTCGATAACTCCACAAACAAGCAACCGCAGCCAATATTGTGTATCGTGTCGGTGTTCACAAAATCTTATTCCAGTTCTTTTACAGTCATCCATCCCGTGTCAGGACACACCTCCGATACAACACATCCAACCACCCTCGCCATCATCCCAGAGCCCCGACATCAAATCTGGCCTCTCCGTATCCGCCATCACCCCAAACCAAGTCCCGGCCAACCACTAATATCACCACCGCTAACATCATCCCAACCCCTTCATCATCACCATAAAACCAACAGAAAAAAATTAACCCCACCCTCACCAGGCCGTCGCCCCAGTGTCGACCACCATGCCGAGCCGTCCTCCGCACCGTGTGGCCACCATCGTTGGCCTTCGCTGAAACCCCCGCTCCACCCATACTGGTCGCCGACGAACCAAGCTTCCGTCGCTATCGGCGTACCCTAGCCAGGCGCCGTCCACCGTGGCCTCCAGGCTTGGCGTCCCCGGCGCCCCTTGTTCCCCACCCGTGGTAAGCCTTGGTCGCGCCACCCTCATCCTCCCTTCCGCGCCGCCTTCCCGAGCGCCCTCCGCCGCTGTGTGTCATCGCGCCGCCTCCACAGTTAGCCTCCGACCACTTTTTCCTCTCCCACTCTCTTCATACTCTCGTTTTCTTTTAGAGAACACCAACTCTCTCTCTATTTGGAAAACATCTGCTACTACTATTCTTTTAATTTTTTTTGTTATCATTATATTTTATTTAAAAGGGTTATTTTGTTATTGAATTCTGTTGTTTGGGCTGTAGATAGTAGTATGCTATACTATATTTGAAAAAAAGAGAAAGAGGAAGAAAAAAAAATAAAAATAAAAAATGCATAATTATTGTTTTATGTGTACACTAATATCAAATATTATTGAGATTTTAAGATTTTTTTCTTACAAATATTTTTTTATATTCAAAATTTATATTGGTGAGTACTGGGCTTTACCCTACATTGATTATCAAAATTTTGTTTAAAATTTTAAAATAATGTTACATTACCTTACCTATTTTTGGTGTTAAAAAAAAAAAAAATATATATATATATATATATATATATATATATATATATATATATATATATAAATATATATATATATATATATATATATATATATATATATATATATATATATATAATTTGACAAACTTGGAAGTATTTGTAGCCTAAAATAATTTTTGTATTTATTTTAAATATTCAAACTACGGATATTTGTGGCTAATAAAATGTAGTTTTTTTTAAAATTATAAAATTTCTAGAATATTTCAGTATATATAGTTACCTAAAAATATATTTTGGTAATGAAATATACTCTTCTAAGTTATTTTAATAATAAATCTAGTTTTCAAATTATTATAAATACTTTCTACAACTAGTGTACTATTCTTAAAAATCTATTTCGATTATCAACATTGATTGTGACTGATCCTATATTTGTACTTCTTCGTGACTTTGGACCTTTACACAACGACCATGGCTATTGAATAAATCTGGACTTGTCTGATCATCGCACCACACCAGGCGACACACCAGGCAAGATACCTTGCCAACTCTACTGCTTACATTTAATTGCATTTTATTTTTTGTAATTGTATATTTACTGCACCTCTATTTTTCGTTTATTATTTTCTTCTTGCATGTGGACTTAGAGTTAAGGGACTACCGTAAATTTAGTGTATTTCATTAAACTTGTCACGATTGTACACATGTTATGTGTGAGTTGTGAGTAACATATAAAGGTCACTTGCGCGTTGGCCGATCACCCATGCGCATGCGTAGGAATAACTGTCAATAGATGCATGTTAGAAGACTTGACAGTTATTAGATATAAAACAGTGTTGTGGAAGTAACATATGTTGGTGTGTCGTGGTTACGATGCACGTATAGTATCATTGGAGGAAGAGGACAGCTACTAGCGTAGGGGCTACATTTACTTTTACATACATTTGTGGGCCGATAGTGACTCGTACGAGCGCTACTTTCTGCCCTGGGCCGATAGTGACTCGGATGAGCGCTACTTACTGCCACTCTTTATTTACTTTCCTGATCCTATAGTCCCTGCGTAGAATGTTGTCCTCAAAGTGCATATCACTTAGACGGTTAGGGACCCAGTTGTGTTGTAGTTTTATAGTGTTTACATTACAGTTATAATGATATGTTCTTCCTGTATCTTGTTATGTCCCTCTGAGGAACTGGTGATTTCTCCAGGTCTATTTTGTGATTTTCGCAGGTGCTCTAGCCAAGGCCATAGTTTACAATCTACCTTCGCGATGCTAGCTCTCGGATCGTCTTTCGCTTTACTCTTCCATCGTTACTATGTATTTCTCTCTCTTTAGTTGGTAGTGGATTTGTCTCCGCCCAACGTTTGTACAAATAACATTTATAAGTTGATTTTATGATGTATTTATTTGTGGATGAGATTAGTTTCATGGCTTTCTACGTTTCACAGCTTATGCATACATATGAGGGTTCCATATACTTCGTATGTATACAGTTGGCATGCTTACGTACTTAGTCCATGTATTTTCGGACTGGGGCGTTACAGTACGAAAGATGCCTTGCATATTCATCACATCCACTATAAACCCCCTAAATTTCTACTATAAATTTTTTAAAAATAAATTTGGTTTTAATTTTTTGCTTTGTATTGTACGTCGCATAGTCGTATTGTACGTCGCGTATGAGTTCATTATTTCGGATGGCTCGTCGAGTGCGAATATGTCCGAGGTACATATTTTTGTAAAAATATTTTTATTTTAGGAGCATGGTTTTTCAAATAATAAATAATAAATAATTTTGATTTCGTAAATTGTAAAAATGCATCATATTGGAATTTTCAAAACTTTATTTTACATCATGGAAGTTTATATAAATAGTAATTTGAAAACGAGATTTTATGCAAATGTTCATTTTATACGAGACATAAATTTATTCTATTTTTGAAATTTATTTAATATTAATATTTTATTATCCGAAAAACTATTTAAAAATATTATTTTGGTTTAAATTTAATTAATTATGATAAATTATATTGGAAAAGCTTTTATTCTAAATGGAGTTTAAATTTAATGGAGAGTTTATCTATGATTTAAATTCGGATTGGAACGACTAAATTTTAAGATTTATTTGAATTAATAGATGTAATTATCCATCGGGGGGGGTTTAAACTACTACTAGCCCTTATCGCATTGGGAGCCCTCATCTCCTATATAAGGCGAGGCGCAATATTTTTTTTTTCCATGAACAATTCCACAATCCACAAAATCTCTACCACAACACTAAATGTGCATCATGTCTGTGCCCTTTCACATCTACTATTCTCCCAGTACATGTACATTATTCTTCTTCGCGTTCGACAATTTCGGACACATCATAACAACCGTTCCCGACACAACCCTAACTCTAACCCAATTCCTGTGAGCGTGTCAGCATCTGGACATGAAGAGTACAACCCTACCGACTTCCCCTGTCCTCGAGTCTCTGCAGACAAGCACAGCTCCCGACTTTCCTGCCACTCGATGCCACCGTAACGCTCGGACCACCGTTTTGTCCGACAACCGCTGCCGCTTTGTTTCCACCATCACCGCCACTGTAGTCGACATCACCATCCGCCACCACCTCCAGATCCCCATTATCCACTACAAAAAATGTTGGCTTTTGGGACGACACTATTAGGAATGCTAGTCTAAAACGTCCTAAAAATTTAGTTTTGGGGACCGCTATATTTTTGGTAACAAAAAATAGTATTATTTTGGGACAGATTGAAAAATAGATCTCTTATTTGGGACTATTAAATTTTTCATCCTAAATAAATCCTAGGACAGTCCCAAATAATCTAGGCGGGAATGCCAAATATTTGGCGGCTCATTACTATTTTTTTGGGAATTTTTTTCCTCTCTTCTATTCTCTCCTACCCGCTGGATGTCTCAGCAGAAATCATCACCCTTGGATCTCATAACTTCCCTAACCCTAATCAAACCTTTTCATTCCACCTTACCTTCTTTTCATTCCCTGCATAAGTTCTCTCTCTTTATCATTTGCTTCCCCTCTCATTCTGGAAGCCCCTCCCATGTTGGTGCCATCCTGAGCCATGGAGACTCTCCTCACTCCCATGCAATGCCACCCTCCTCGTAGCCATCCTGAGAAAGTCCTCTTCCACCACCACCTCACCCGCGTCATCACTATGACGACACCACCATCACCATCCTTGCCTCCCGTAGTCTCCTTCTCCATCAAGCCTCCTCCATCCACGCAAACCCTAGCTAGAGGAGGGACACGACCACGGGTGAGCTATATGCTAGCTAGTTAGGGTTTTACTTCTTCTCTTCTTTCGATTTCAAAAATTAGGGGTAGGGTTATGATTTGTGTGTGCTTTTTTTTTTTAATTTTCAAGGACGTACATGTGTTAGAGCTATTGAGGAAGAAGCAATCGGACGTGATACGGTACCAAATCTCTCAAATCCTCTAAAATTCCTCTTTTCTCCTCGATTTCATTAGGGTTCCTTGGTCAATTCAATCAAGTTTTAGGGTTTCGATGAGCAAAAGGTTCACATATTACTGAATCTGTCGCATATTAATGAGCCAAAAGGAGAATAAATAGCATAACATGAAATAGTGCTTGGAAAATATTGTGTGAAGTATGAATGTGATTTCGTAGTTTTATTTCTTTTTTCTTTCCCTCTCATGTAGAATCAGCGCCTAGCATATTTTGTTTTCTAGTGTACATAGTTAAAATTTCTATTCTGGACCTATCATATGGTATTGCCCCTATATCATCTAGATACTAAGACTAATATTTTTCATATATATATTTATTTATTATGGTATATTTTGCTTATCATATTCATGTTTTCTAGAACTACCTTGTTGTTGATTCTCTATCTATTACAACATAGAAGATTAGTTGTCCCATTGGCAAACCGATACATAATTAAGTATTGAACCAAACCTTATTCAAATAAAAGTATCGAACCAATTAAGTTTTTTTCCCCATCAAGTTTAGGAACTAAGCAGTATTACCGATATCAAAGAGCATGATAAGGCATTTCCTGTGAGTGGTATATCTATTTAGTATTTACAATTGTTAAGATTCATATAAAAAAACTAATACTAAATATTTATCACGATACAAAGAGGATCGTAGTGCATCTCTTATTCACCTTGGTAACAAAGTTTATTGTGATGCTCTTTTTATTATTATTAAGCATCCATATGCTCTCTTTTTTCACCAATTTTTAGTACTAAATGTCTCTTTTTTCTCCTTTTGTTGTTACTTAAATGCATTTATGTTAACACCTACGATAAATAAAAGTGTCACATATGCTATTTACTTTTACCAAGTGTTCCGAGATAAATGAATATAATTTATTAATACCAAAGAACATATGGACAGTTCAAAAAGAAAGGTCTAGAGAGATTAACCTTAACCTAGGACTGTTAGAGACATACATATTGTGTATACCCGGCCTCAGTCCTAATGTAGATTATCGATCCATTCTATTATATTCCATCTCTGATTCTATCAAGGAGAAGTTCACATGATCTGAGCCCTTATCTACCTTGGCACAACTGTCACATGATGCTTATTAACTACTTGAAATACAAAACAAAAATAGTAAGTTAAAAGATTATAGGTCTTTGTTCGTTCAACAAAACAGAGAGAAACGGTATGAAATAGGAATAAGTTGTAACATAATTCTTGTTATCAGCATGTGTAATGAACCTAACTCTTTTTCTTAATCAGTCTGACATTGTGTAATGAATCTAACTCTTTTTCACCAAAGAATCAAAGCATTTCTTTGACCCTGACAGTATAAGATCATCATTCTTGTGGATTTCATCTTATAATGCATAACTTTTTAGGATTTACTTCCATGTTGCGGCAAAGGAACATCACACACCATGAGTATATTCAGGTTGAGTGTAAATGTCTATTTTAAGTATGACATAGTTGGTATGTCTTGAAATTTTGTTATATTGTAGGTTGGAAAAGGTAGAGATGTTGGTTTGAACCAAATTGCTTTGTTTGAGGGAAAAGTTGATGGTGGAAATGGAGAGCGAGTCCTAAGTAGAGATGTCTATCCGCTCGAACAGTTATTTGGTTTCTTTAGGATGTTGTCATTCTTCTTCACCACTGTTGGTTTTTTACTTTTGAACAATGGTCTGCCTTTCTTTCTTTCACATTTTTTTTCATGGTTTTACAATTTGTTACTTCTGAAGTTTCTTCTTGATGCTGATGACTATTCTTACTGTTTACATTTTCTTGTATGGAAGAGTATATTTGGTAATCTCGCTACTCATAATTTTGTTCACAGCAAGTATATTTTATCTCAATGATATACATGATTGTTGCTCATAGTAATTCATAATTGTTTTACAAGAATACATAGCTCTTTGGAACTCTAACCTAAGATGTCCTTTTATCAGGCATTATCTGGTCTCGATGAAGCAATTTTCCGTCAGGCTAAGATTTTGGGGAACACTACACTAGATGCTGGTTTGAATGCTCAGTTCTTGGTTCAGATTGGTATTTTTAATGCTATACCAATGATAATGGGTTTCATATTAGAGCAGGGATTGATGAAGGTCAGCCTTCTCTCTTATATTAATTCCAAATTCTTCATTTTTTAAAATTGTTTCTCAATGATAATATATAAAACTTACCCTTTTGATGTGGACATCTTATTTACAATCCTACAAATATGTTGGTTTCATAAATCTTATCTTAAGAAACTGTGATGCAGGCTTGCTGTTGTAGAACACCATTTTGCCAAATATGATTTATCTGTTATGTATGGTGAAAGCAGAAAAGTAAGGAAAACTAGATAAACACAAGTTAGAAGTGATTGATAGTGGTTACAAAGGCATGCGTAGGGAGCGTACACTGTTATTATAAATACAGAATAATCACAATCACGGTACTATTACATGGCTACTATGTATATAATATTATGTTTAATACTTGAAAGGGGGGAAGGGGGAGGGGATAGTCTTTTTCAATAGTTGGGAGGGCCTTATTTTCTTGCAATAGAGCATGTACTTACCAAGATTCAAGTGAAAATAAACTTGAGGCAGTCTTGATATAGTGGCGATGAAACTTTTGTTGCTAGGGAATAAGTAACTTAATCATCCTATAACTTTACATGGTCATACATGATGGGCAACGAGTTGCCATCATGACTTGGAATTACCTCTCTTATGCTGAGATACAGCCTATGGACTGTGACAAGAAGCATCATGCACATATTTTCCTCTTTGGTTTATGAGTCTTTCTTTTGAAAGATGTAGAAAGGAGGATGACATACAAGAGCTCACAAATCCTGCAAGAGGACTTCCACGAGTGCACCATCCTGCCTTAATATCCCACATTCTTTAATGTACGCACATAGTACCAGAATACCACAGATTATGTACTGACTGAATAGTATTATAGCATGAAGCTAAGGCTGTCAATTATGATGTCACTTAGTATAACGCTTTGTCTTTGTTGAGAACGCTGTGAGACCAAACTAGAGTTGATCTATGAGGTATGATATGGGACTTGGTCCATATGACTTGAAAGGGAAATCCCTTGTTAAGTCCAGGACCAATCCCATATATTTATACCTCATCCTCCCACTTTCATCTTTAGTTGGATCTGTTTGGATATTGATTTTCTCTACTTATGTACCATTCCAATCTATTGTCCAGCTGTGTGTTGTTTTCTTTACTCTCTCCTTTGGAACCATAACTCATTACTTTGGCAGGACAATCCTTCATGGAGGTGCAAAAGTAAGTTGGTTCTTCTTATAAATAATGTAGTTTATGTTTATATATATCAGCCTTGAAATATATATCAGTCTTGTTTCCAATTGTTAAAGCTACTTTAACTTGGTAACTGGTCATGTAGTAACAAATTGTAATTAAAATATCATACAGTATAAGCTACTTCTTTAAAGTGCCAATTGTAATTGAATTGTTCTATTTATAATTATTTATATTGGCGATATCATATAATAGGTAGCTTTATGTTACGAGTGGTTCATCTTATTTGTAACTTTTCATCATAACGTGGATGGCCGTGAGTTCTCTTAAAATTGAGAAAGCTTCCTAAAAATTTTGCTGACTTGGAGGACCTGATGTCAACATTGCGTTAGCCCTCTAAGTTAGTACTGTTTTTTGGTCAAGTAAGATGGTTTTTTTTCATATTATTAGAAGGCTAGTTGGAGGTTGGGGCATAGTTTGGTATTTGTTGCATCAAGTAAATTCCTCCAAAAGACTATCACGGTCAGCTGAAGTCGGTTAGGAAAGATACCAATTTTCATGGGGTACTTGATTCTTCTATCTATTCCTTGTAATGCAGTTTTTGAAATAAGTTGTGGTTTTCTCTGTTGTGTTTGTTTTGGTTATTTGCTTATTGGTAAACTAGCAAAAAAAATTTCATTTGAATCATCTATGTTCCATACAACCTGAAGCTTAGCATTATTGAAATATACAAGCTGTTATTATTAATCTACTGTATATAGAAAATGGAAGTTATTAAATCACCAAGAACTGTCTATAAAATCTCAAGTTTAATGTTTTGGAGAATCAACTAAAATGTTGACCGTCTATTATATCCAAGGCGATTAATATGCAACTCTTCATTTTGTATTTCTATTGTTTGCGATCATTTATTGTCTCGAATCTAAATGGTCCTTATGGCACCTTCTTGCAGATCACGAGAGAAACACTAATCTACTTGGCACACCTTGGTCATAAGGATACGGAACAACAGGTAGTACTGCTCACTTGTAGCATTTAATGTTCCACTGCAAATTCAATCCCTAATTGCTATAAAAACTAATCAATTCTTATTACCTATGATCTTATGCAATTATCATGTTATGATTAATAGCTTTCCATGTCTTTCTAGTTTCTACAATGGCGTATTGCACATCTTGCTGCTATAATGCTTATAATAAACGCCCTTTTCATTAGCTTCTGATTGCATTTTTCTGTTAGGGTTTTATGTAAAATTTATTGAAGCCTGTATGATTTAAACATTCACAAAATAATATAGTCTAGTCTGTACAAATTTGTATGTACAGTTTGGAACTTCTTGTCTTTCTTTTCTGGTGGTTTCTATAGTTAGCAGGTCCTTATTAATATATTGACATGTCTTAATTTCATTTGCAGGTCCTTCAAAAGCATTATGGATTTACTTAAATGATGAGCGACGACTCTTGTGATTTAAAATTTTTTGGGTTAATTTTGTGAATGTTTAATAGATGATTCGAAAACATGGTGTAGTGCTTAATCTTTTGGGTTCATAATTTTGTATGTAATAGTGGAGATGATGGGTTCATTTTGTAAGTGATGGTGTGGGTGATGTATTGTATTTTGGATTTATTTTGTAAACGGTGGTAAATGATGCTTAATGTTAAACTTTTCTATTGTTTACCAATTGAACATTATAGTTACATATTGATTTTGTTGTCTTCTACTTAATTAATATGTTTTTCTATTTTGTAAATGATAGTAAAAAATGCTTGATGTTATTGAGCTTTTTTTGTATGGGAGCTCCGACTCTTGGAGATACGTCTGAGGACAAGCTCGACAACAGCCATGATCATATGAATTATGTTAAATGTGTATTTAAATTGTATGTTTATAGCTGGAAAGTGCAAACAATAATTTTATAAGTATTACTTTTGGGACGGTTATGTAATTGTCCTAGATATAAATGATATCCTTTTGTGACGTAGGCAAATTCTTCTAGAACGGATATTATTCGTCACAAACTCTTTTATTTTGGGACAATTTAGTAAACCATCATAAACATATAATAATTCAAACTCTTTTGGTTCGGTTAGATTTTTCGACCCTAAAACCAAATTAGGACGGTATTTTTCGTCCTAAAACTTTTTTCCACGCCACCCTAATTGCACTGTTACATTCCGTCCTAAAATTCGTCCCAAATTACAATTTAGGACTGATTTGAGCCTTTTTAAGACGGATTTTTGGCATCCCAGAAAGATACTTTTTTGTAGTGACTAGATCTTGATGTCGGACTTCATATATGCCTCTAACCTGATTAACAATCAGCTTAGAATCACCATATACTTCGAGATATTTAATATCCCATTGTTTGGCTAATTGAAGTCCGACGAGAAAAGCATTGTATTCTGCCACATTGTTGGAGCATGATTCGTCTAAAGAGTAAGCCATTTGAATGGCTAACCCATCGGGTGAAACAAGAACAATTCCTACTCCAGCTACAAGGGTACCTCCAGGTCCCATTCTAGAAGCTCCATCAAAGAACAACATCCAGGTAGGATATTCTTCTGAGATCATATTTGATTCTAATGTTTCGTCCGGAATCTCATCATAGAGTTTAGATGTCTCAGGGACAGGATGAGCTGCTAAGAAGTCAGCAAGTGCTTGGCCTTTCATATACTTTTGAGGAACATAAACCATATCATATTGTGCTAATAATATGGCACATATGGCAAGCCTAGAATTGAGTGTACTTGGCTTCTTTATTAAGACTCGAAGAGAATTAACTCGGGATATAACATGAATAGTTTGGCCTATAATGTAATGTCTTATCTTCTGAACAGCAAACATTAAGGCTAAACATTCCTTCTCTACCTGACTATAACGATGTTCAGCTCCAATCATCGTTCGGCTAAGATAGTAGATGGCTTGTTCATGACCTTCCTTGTTCTTTTGAGCCAGTAAAGCTCCCAATGAATGATCTATTGCCCGAACCTACATTAAAAAGGGTATTCTTGAGATCCGTGGTACAAGAACCGATGGACTCATTAAATAACGCTTTATGTCGTCAAATGCACTTTGACATTCTTCTGTCCAAAAGAAAGATACACCTTTCTTCGTTAATTGAGTAAATGGTCTGCAACATCCAGATAAATTCAAAATGAACCGCCTGATGTACGCAAGTCGACCTTGGAATCCTCATAGCTCTTTTAGGTGCGTGGAGGACGCATCTCTTGAATGGCTTTGATCTTTTTGGGATCAACGTGTATACCCTTAGAGGTAATGACGAAGCCGAGAAACTTACCACTAGAGACACCCAAGAAAGACTTGGCGGGGTTCATTTTGAGTTGATACTGGCACATTAGATTGAAGATAGTTCTTAAATCTTGAACGTGATCTTCTTTGAGACGACTTTTGACAGCAATATCGTCAACATAGCATTCGACAGTCTTTCGCAGATGATCGTGAAAAATAGTACTCATAGCCCGTTGGTAAGTTGCACCTGCATTCTTAAGACTAAATGGCATGACCGTATAACAGTACACACCCCGAGGAGTACGAAATGAAGTATACTTCTCATCTTCAGGATTCATCCGGATTTGATTATATCCAGAAAACCCATCCATGAAAGAAATTCGTTCGAATCCACATGTATTGTCGATCATGACATCAGTAATCGGGAGAGGGAACTCGTCTTTAGGGCAGGCATCATTGAGATCCCAAAAGTCTATGCAAACTCGAACCATTTCGATCTTCTTCAGGACTGGTACAACGTTGGCTACCCAATCAGGATGCTGTTCTTCTCTGATAAAACTGCAAGCTATAAGCTTTTTTAACTTGATCATCATTTGCACCCATCATTTCAGGTTTGAATCGCCGTTGTTGTTGTTTGACTGACTTGGCATTCGGCAAAATGTTAAGCCTGTGAGTTGCAATTTGAGGATCTAATCCCGGCATATCTTCATAACACCAGGCGAAGACATGAATATATTCACGAATAAGATGAATTAACTCTTATTTATCATCCTCTGGAAGATTTTTGCTAATAAAGATTGGTCGTGATACACCCTCCTGTCCAATATTAATTTGGACAAGTTGATCTTCAGTAGGTGGTTCTCGTTGTTCAAAACGAAGTTCTCACTGATTGTCCATCTTTTGTGCCCAAGGATCCACTTCAGAAGATTCTTCAATGTCATCTTCATCTTCTTCTGAGAATTCGGCAGACACCATGTTAGAAGATACCATCACCCTATGAATATGACCAATGCTGGTGTCAGAATCCCATAAAATAGAATCAGAAGAGTTA
Organism: Iris pallida; assembly: GCA_029216955.1. NCBI lineage: Eukaryota > Viridiplantae > Streptophyta > Magnoliopsida > Asparagales > Iridaceae > Iris > Iris pallida. Next base: position 2,528,155 of record JANAVB010013395.1, read on the forward strand.
GATCATTTTTCTTCATCAGATTCAGAAGGTTCATGGGTTGGGAGAGGTAAAGCATAACCTAAGCCCCGCTTCAATTTACTGTGGTATTGTTGTGATTTTCCTTTTGGAACAGTAATAAGAAGGGGAGTCCGTCTTCCTTTACTATTGTTGAGGCCTGTTCTGAAATTATAGTCCATTTTACGGATGATGGCTTTGGATTGTGGACTATAGCGGCGTAATTGTATCCTTCCTGTCATCTCTATTATCATTATAGAGCACAATTTTTGGTTCCTCTCTTTTGTTGAAGAATATAGGCTTTTCATCTTTCTTTCGAGACGGTACTAAGAAGTACGACTCTTGTATTGAATCCAATGATACCATATTTCGTAGAGATGATACGACTTCTATTGTAAGTGGTTTAAAGTTATCTAGCATATCCAAATAACACTGAGTATAGTAAAAGACATCAGTATACTGCAAATGAGATACTTTATTGATTTTTATACCATCATTTACAACAGGAACTTTAGCCTTAGCAGGCTTAGTCAGATTGATGACAAGAGGGAGAGAAGAAGAACGAGAAGGAGGAGGGAGCTTCTTGTGACGAAGGTCGATTACAAGCGGCTCAGAAGAGGTGAGCTCTCTTTGTTCTTGACTATCACCCTTAGGCTGCTTCTCATGGGAAGGAAGATAGATAGTCAATGGTTTGGAAGACTGAGGACATAAGGTGCGTCCTTTGACGGGAATCACCAGAGTATCATTTGGCACACTCTTTTGTTCTTCATCTGTGTCCATTGCTAGTACTATCTTCATGAATTCTTTCTTGTACATGCGAGAATCGTTGCAGTATGCTTCAACCCCTTTGAAAGGATTCGGATCTGCAACCTCTTTTTGGACTTTCCTATTACCATCCACATATTTGAAACATTGGTGGAGCGTAGAGGGTACAATATTGTGTTCATGGAGGAATGGAAGTCCCAACAAAGCGTTGTATGAGGCATGGTTATCAATAACATAGAAAGTTACCTTTGTACGAAGATTACCAATTTGAAGTTTTAGGCGTATCTTCTCCAAAGGTTCACTTCTTACTTGATTAAACCCCAGGATGGTAGTGGTAGTCGTAGGAAGGTTATGCACCGGGATCTTCAAAGCATCCAGCAAAGACTTCGGCATGATGCTAAGTACGGACCCTAGGTCAATCAGAATGCGATCTACTTTTATGGTGTCCACATACCCCGTGAAATAGAGAGGATGATCATGACGGTTGTCTTCTAATAACATGTCATCTTGTGTAAAGGTAATATTGGGCATTAATTCAAATACACTATGACAATGCGCACAGCTCACTGGCTCCTTTTCAGGCTTCTTGAGAAGAGTAAGACAAGCGTCAGCCTGCATCAAGGCTTCACTTAACGTCTCTCGAGTTTCTTTTGAGAGACGTAAAAGTTTAAAGAATGATAATCTTGCTGGAGTATTGGCCAATTGAGCCAATATGTCAAAATTATATGGCTTCTCAAATCCGGAAGATGAGGGCTTCTTCAACGCTTTATCAAAGCGGACAGGTTGTTTCCCTTTGTCGGCTGCTGTTGGTTTAAGAGGAGTTGGTTCGACCACCGGTAAGGATGTAGATGGTATATTCTCGCCAGGAGAAGATGATGAAGGAGGAACATCAGGAGATGGAGCAGGGTTCTCTTGATTTTTAGAATACTTTCGAAGATAGGATTTCTCTGATCTAGTGCCCATTAGAATTTCTTCTTCTGTTACTGGTTCAAAGGATACCATGTTACAGTTTTTGAGTTTAGATCTGGAATGCTTCTTTTGCTTAGAAGTGGAAGGCGTTTCAAATTCTGCTACCAGATCTGGGTGAATCTACATAATCTCTCCTCTGTCAGCTGACAGCGGAACAAGACCTTCATTTTGAGGAGGTGGGAGATTCACGATCTCAAGAGTAGTCCTTGGAATGGGGACAACACCATCTTGCACAAGTTGTGCTGGAAAATCACCGAATTGTAGAGAAACTACATTAGCAGTTACCGTTTTCTCGTCCTGTTGCAGAGTAATTGCTCCAGAGTTGAACAATGTTTTACCTAACAAAATGCCTAAAATTGGCTTTTGAAAGAAAATAAGAAAAAGTACAGAAGTACAAATTGTTTTGGGAAGTATTGCTATGGAAGTCTGATCTGAGAGCGATCACTTTGTTCCTTGGACCATACGATGATGACGAAGAAAACTGCTTGAAGAAGACGAACAATTGGAAGAACTAAGTCATCGGAAAGGTATCGAGCAACGGCACTGATGGCACAGTCGAATGCTTTCTTGCTTTGCTTCACCCTGTTATTGAGAAAAAGTTGAAGAAATGCTTCTGGGAATATCACTCTGGAAGTATGAGTTTTCTCAGAATTTCCTCTCCTGTCTCTCTGTTGATCTCTTGATCATGTCTATAAGAAAAATAAGTCTATTTATAGACTTAACCCTTTGTGCGTAAAAAGTAACAAAATCAGGTCTTTACGCTAGCAACTGTCACCCACGATATAACTCATCCTCTACGCATGTTGACACGTGTCCCACGTAGAGTTTGATCTCTACGTATGGTGACACGTGTCCCACTACTTCAATAAAATGGAGAGAGCAAGTACACACGTTCCTCGATAAGTGTGGCATAAAAGCCACGTGGGCAAACCATGTTCTTAAATGGTCAGGAAAGATCGGGCGTAAAAATGACCCAAAACACACTCCCAGCGTAAAGTGGCAAACTGGGCATAAAACAGCCCAAAATAAACTTCCCAGCGTAAAGTGGCAAACTGGGCGTAAAACAGCCCAAAATAAACTTTCCATCTTAAAGTGGCTAAAATAGCCTTGAGCGTAAAAAATAGCCCAAATGTACTTTACGCCCACAATAGCCTTGAGCGTAAAAGCTCGAATAAATATCGTGCGTAAAAAGAAGTAATTTTATTGAGCATAAAATAGCCCCATCCGCACATTATACGATGAGTATTGGGTTTGGTGTAAATCCAATCTTCTCGACTTCTGTGCTGCATGCTGTCAGAAAAATCATTCTGTCAGATCAAATATCTGGCATTAAATGCGGCCTGACAGCCTGTCCCTAGCGTAAAGTTCAATGAATAGCTCCAGCGTAAAGTAGCTAGCGTAAGGAGTAGCTTGCGTAGAGAGTAGCTCGCGTAAAATTCTTAACTTCTTTGACTAAGTCCATGAAGCACTTTTTACGCTCCTACAAGACCCCCTTCAAAGTTTTCAAATATTTTCAAAATTTGAAATACTTTGAACAGAAGCGTAAAATTTGGAATTTTAACAGTCAGCGTAGAATTCGGGATATCCAACGGTCATCCGCATAAAAGTTGGGATATCCAACAGTCAGCGTAAAAATCAGGAATTTGAACCGATTCAAAATTCTCTATAAATAGAGCTCTTTGAAAAGGGAAAAAACTTTACTTATCTCCCGTACTCTCGATCTCTCTTACTTTTATCCCTCTTTCAAACTCTTACTTTCAATCCAATGGCTCCCAAGAAGTCGTCCGCCGCCGGCAGCAAGGACAAGAAGCCCGTCGGTTCATCCTCGGCCGACCGCACGAAAACCCCTGTCCAATCATCCATGACGCCCCAACAGAGCAACCCCGCCGTGGTTCCGGCTATGAAGGGTAAAACCCTACTTTATCTCGGCTACAAGTTCGCCGGAGAAGATGAAGAAAATCCGAACCTTCAGATTTCATGCCCACGTCATACGTGTTAGCGTAGAAACTGAAACAACAAAATACGCCCACGTTTATACGTGTCAGCGTAAAGTTAAGAATATACGCCCACGTTTATACGTGTCAGCGTAAAATTAAGAAAATACGCCCACGTCTATACGTGCCAGCGTAAAATTTAAATTACGCTCATGTCTACACATGCCAGTGTAAAATCTAAAATACGCTCATGTCTATACTTGCCAGCGTAAATTTTAGAATACGCTCACATCAACATGTGCCAGCATAAAATTCATAATACGCTCACATCAACATGTGCCAGCGTAAAAATTCATAATACGCTCACATCAACATGTGCCAGCGTAAAAAAAGACTTTGTGTAAAACAAAGAACTTTTACACTTTAAAAGTTTTTATCAACTTTAATAAGCGTAAAGTTTGCATAGTCAGAGTCTTTAGCGTAAAACTCAAACCAAATTATCTGCATAAAAATTTCAAATTAGATTTTCACTAACTTGATGATTTGTTTTTCTTTTTTCTTTTGGCAGTGGACTTGCAAGCTCACCCACTCGCAGAAGTCTTTGGCTCATCAGTTAGTATGGTGGGCTCAAATTATTTAGAGAAATTGTCTCATGTAAAGTTTCCCCAATCGAATCCGGAGTACCCCGTAGAGAGAGCACAGTTGATAGCTGCCCAAGAGGATAGAATGCTGCTATCCATGATTAATGGAGAACTGTTGACCTCACTGGATGGCCAACAATTTACAAAATAGCTTTCTTATTTGGGGATGCAATAGACTGCAAGTCACAAACACACCCCAAGAAGGAGTCTTCGGTGTTCAAGTTTGGAGATAGGGCAATCTTTCTCCCTGATATGGATAGAGATTATCCCTTGTCCGCATTCATCCATGCCACCCATCCCCGACAGATGCTGTGGAATTTGACTCCTAATAGTCATGGAAGGCCGGGTAGAATCATATTCAAGAGGGATAATGCCAATGATATGGGGTATTATGTCAGTGTTCCCAATGGCGGCGTCGTTCCTTTCTCTGGTCTCTTGCCAGGATTTACTCCGAATGAAGATTCGGCCTTAATCCAACCGGTGCAGACCCAGATGTTCATCAATAAGTTCATAAGGGCTGCAGTATTATATCTCCAGACAAACCCTAGGCTACCAGGATGGTTGACTCCATTCAACCAGAACTGGATCCAAATTAGTGTTTGGATCATGAAGAACTTCCAGGCGGAGCTGAAAGACATCGGTCTGTATGAAGCAGTGGCTTCCACTAGTCAGGGTATACCACCGAACAACAACTTGTTCATGGCCCTGATGGAGATATATATAAGTTCAACTGGAACTTTTGCGACCCCAAAAGGTGAAATGGGTCTCGTACTCCATGAGATGCAATTCATCTCAAAGCTGCCAATGGGGGAAGCTCCATATGAAGAATATGTTCCCTTCAACCGGGAACTTGCTAAAATCAGGAAGAAAAACCCTCAGTTGGTTGAGGTATATGAAGAATTGATGTGCCACTACATGATTTGCACTACTATGCATGAGAGTGGATCTCATCTTGCATACATCAACAAGTGGACAACATATCTCTTCTTTCATAAGGATAAAATATCCTAGGATGATAATGAAAGATTCCAGGAAAACAAAGCTCTAACTATCAACACTGGTTTAACAATCCCTGCTAATAAAATTCAGGATATGATGATTGTCTACAAATTCCTGAACAAATATTTGTCCACCAAGACTGGAGAGTTTCCTGCTGGAACCGAAGCCTTGAGCTTCCTCAGATATGGCAGCCAGAAGATCTCCAGGAAAGCTTTGCTAGCAGGCTTCCTTTCTCTATGGTTGAGAAGATGGGTTATACCGGGGACCGGTACAGTTGATAGAATCTACCGTAATGTGCTATGGCCAGCAGTACGTTTGGTGTTTAAAGTCAGAATTAACCTGCTATCGGCAATGGTGTGCCGAGTAAACGTAGGTTTGAGGACTTTTGGTGAGGAGCTAATCAACAACGCTCCTCATCGGAACGTATTCCCCAGGGTAGAAATGCCCTACACTTACTTGATGGGCTGGCTGTTGTACCACAACTACAATTTGTTGCCACCAGGCCCGGGATGCGGAGGTCTTCCTCCAGAAGTTTAACAAAGCTACATGGACTACCACAACAGTGGCAGATACCCGAGCAGTTTTGAATTATTCTTATGGTTGGAAGTTTTTCTGTACCCAGCTACAAGTTCCAGCCGACTGCTTCGGCATTCAATTTGAAGATGAAGTTGAAGGAAGAACTTCATTGTCAGCACCAGTCTTCAGATGGCTATAGTGTATCAGACCGTCTCACTTGATGTACAGAAATGAGGTCAGTTGTGCGTTCGAACCATATCTAACAAGTAGGTTCGCTCGTCAATTTGGGTATGACCAACTTCATGTTGGTAATTCCTCTACCAGTTTCTGTCACTATGGAAAACTGATTGATGGTACAAGAGGTTGGAGATATTTTAGTACTGCCCGTACTGGTGCCAAATTCAAAGTCTCAACCGCTACCAGCACTACCGAGCTACGTATACTTCATACGTGTGCTCACTTTTATACTTCCATCCATTCCTTCGCCCATGGCTACAACATGAGAGGTAGTCTGAGATGGCCCAAGGAAGGGAATGTTGAGGAGCCAATCAGGGTACCATCAGACATCCTTGACGACGCTGCCGTTCTAGATCAATATCTGGAAGTTATCGCTACAAGAGTTGGTGAAAAGGCTGTAGAACCTATCATTATTGGAAAATTCCGTAAACAGAAACAAAGCGCAGTTGTTAGTCTTCCAGAGAAGACTCCAGAAAAGAAGAAGAAGAAGGCTACCACTAAAAGACCTTCCAGATCAAGAGCCACTACCCCGGAGAGTGACACTCAGGTGGATGAGCCGCAACATGTAGCATCTTCTTCAGTTCATCCTGGAGAAGGATCTTCAGCATCTCAACCAGCAGCACCTACAGTAATCCTATCTCCGGGATGTCTCAGCTCAGTACTTCATTTAACTTTGCCTTAAAAGGCACATGTTGCTGAAGACGTCGCCCTATTATATATTGTTGATCAAGAGCCCATCCCATCTGATGAACCAGCTATTAATTTTTATGATGAGAATTGGACTGGAGATTATGACGCGTACTTGGCACGTCCCACCCATACTCTAGGTAAATATAATTTATACAAAATCCATACAAAACTATGATTTTTGTATATTAATTTATTTTGTTTAATTTTTGTAGGTATTATTATTGCTCCAAAGCTTGTGGCTCCTCTTCCTCCTCAAGAAGATATATATGAAGAAAACGAGGAATCTGAGGAGGAGGCTTTTTCTTCAGAAGAAGAAGATGCTAAAGAAGAAGTACTATGAGCGCCCGAAGTGGAGACTCAGGAAGAATGTCCTCAATCTCTGGAGGTACAAAAAGAGCTAGACATGCAGGCTCAACCAAAAGTGTCTCCTCCCGCTGAGGGCAAGGATAAAGAAGAAACTACAGTAGAACTTACTGTAGATGATAAGGAAGCTGCTGAGGAAAAACTAAACTTTAATGAAGAATCAGTTGTAGAAGGATTCACTACAACTGAAACACTTGAAGATCCGGCAGAGCCAATTGCTGAAGAAGGTGATGAAGGCATACTCAAGTCACCAACTGAAGTTAGAGAAGTTATAATAGTATCTTCTGCTATTAATGCCGATCCAGTACAAGTTTCTGAAGAGACAATGCCAGAACCGGAGTCAGCTGCCACAACTATCATTCCACCCGCACCTATCACCGCCACCAAAACTCTAGTAGTTTCAGCTCCAGAGACGGCTGGAGTAACAAATACTGAAGACACTGTTCCTGAAGCTCTTGGGAACCAGTTGGCTATGGTAGCAGTGACAACAATGGCTTCATCTCAGCCTGCTATCAAAGCATCAGCATCTGCTCCTAGTCTTCAGAGAAGAGACTTGGTAGACATCGCCGCAACGCCAAGTTCAAGTGTAGAAATGAATCTCTTAGTTGAGATTCATACTGAAACCTTTTACAAGACTCTGGCAGCTCTAATCAAAATGGTCCTGTATAAGGGCCTCAATTATGAGAGCTTGAAGGCGGCGATCGCTCTTACCATCAGAAATATTGCCATGTTCAATGATGCGGCGAGAGCAGCAGCGTTGGAGAAAATTGTGGAGGGACTTGAACAGCCCATCAAAGAATATCTAAAGCTGTCAAGTGAAACCATTAAAAGTCTCATCCAAGAAGAGTATGACACTTTATCTTCCGAATACCTCGCTCGGGAGACTACTTTCATTGAAGCCCTCCATGAATACAGCATAAAGGTCGCCAAAGAAAAAACTTTTTTGGCTGGAGCGAAGCCCAAGCTGGATAGCCATAGAGAAGCCTATGAAACTTCAAATATAAGAATTCATCAACAAAATGATAGAATTTGCGAAGTCGAGGCTGATTTGGCTCGCTTGAAGGCAGAGTGGGAGCATATGATCATGGCCCGGGACCAGCACCTAACTTAGAGCTCAATTTTGGAAGAACAGGTCTTCAGAGCTGAATCTACCATCAAAACCCTTGACGAAGCCAAGGACAAGATTATAGTTACTTTTGCTGGACTTTCTCATATTTGTACTCCCGAAGCTCGACGCTCTGAAGCTACCAAGAAGGTATTGAGCTCTCGTGACAAGCATCTAGCGGAACTACAAAAACTACTTCAATATATCTCTGCCTCGTCTTAGGAAAATAAAGAGCTTTTGTAATCTTTTATCTTTTTTATTCTGTAATGTTTACAAGAAATGAATAAAATATTTGTTTTGTGATCCTATCATTTATTTTGAAATTAAAAAATAGGTATGAGATAAAAAACACTTATCAGAGATAATATGGATATGACAAGTCTTCTAAACTCAATAAATTATATCTATCCAAAGGTAATATGGACATGATAGATAATGAAATCGCATTTTCTGTTTAGAGTATACGATACTATCAGAGGTAATATGAACGTGACAGATCATAACAAAAGAAAAATAGATTAATATCTATTCAGAGGCCAAATGGACATGATAGATAGGAAAATAAGCAGACTTAATATTTATTCAGAGGTCATGAGAACATGATAAATAATAAATCCCATTTTTAATCAACGGGTAAGATAAAAGATTAAAATTCTCTTCAAAGAGACAAGTAATCAGCTTAACCAAACATTGGTAGCTGGGGAATAAAGAAGAAAAATCAAACATAATATTTCTTCAAGAATTTGTCATTGATCGGCCTCATGAGCAAATCTCCATTAGGTTTAGACAAGCTATAAGCACCATTGGAGAATACCGACTCAATTACATAAGGACCTTCCCATTTTGCTTGGAATTTCCCTTTTCTCTTATGAGTCATCACCATCGGCCTTCGAACAGCTAGAACTAGCTCACCAACTTTAAATACCCTCTCTTTAACTTTACGATTGAAAGTTCGAGATATGCGGGCTTGATATAGCTCAATGTGCTGTTGTGCCTGAGGACGCTTCTCATCCAATCCTTCAAGTTCTTGGAGTCGTAAGCGATCATTGTTCTCTGTAGTTAGCTCATTAGCAATGGTTATTCTAAGATATGGAATCTGGATTTTCAGTGGAAGAACAGTCTCACATCCGTAAACCAGTGAAAATGGTGTAAAACCAGTAGGAGTTCGGACTGTTATTCGGTAAGCCCATAAACATTCTCCAAGTTTTTTGTTCCAATCACGTTTATTAGAAGAGACAAACTTTTTAAGAAGTTTAATGATTGTCTTGTTGAAAGCCTCGGCTAAACCATTAGCAGCTGGATTATAAGCCGTAGAAGCCAGATTTTGGATCCGATTCTTATCACAGAACCGATAAAATACCTGACTGGAAAATTGTGGTCTATTGTCATGAATTATCCGTCGGAGAATTTCAAAGCGATAAATGACATGATCTTTAATGAAGCTAACCACATTAGACATTTTCACTTCAGCAAGGGGAACCGCTTCCGCCCATTTAGAAAAGTAATCGGTTATAGACAGTATAAACTGATGTCCTTGACAGAAAGAGGGTTAATCGGACCAATAATATCCATGCCCCAAGCTTCGAAGGGCCGAGAAGCTGCTGTAGGATATAGGAATTCAGACGTTTGATGAATAAAATCAACATGAATTTGACATGCTTTACACCGTCTGGCATAATCTACAGCATCTGCTATCATGGATGGCCAATAATACCTCATTCTTCGAATGCGGTCCTGTAATTTTGGACCAGGTTAATGAGCACCACAAACACCATTATGAGCTTCACGGAGTGTTTTCTTGGCTTCACTCTCAGAGAGACAACGTAGCAAAAGTTCGTCATAAGAACGACGATATAATATATGTAAAGAAGAATCATAATAGAATCGAAATGATCGTCTCTTAATTGATGCAACTTCTTTTGGATCTTCAGGTAAAATCCTATGAACCGCATAATCAATGAATGGACTTCTCCAATCCCTCTGTTGGAAACTTGATTCTGTAGTATAACTCTGTTCAATATGCAGATTATTCTTAATACAGAATAAGTCTCGATCCAACAAAGTAATTATGTTTTGTCTTCGAATTGGAACAGCTAAATCTGTCGTTAAACTAGCAAGGGCATCAGCTTCCAAATTCTGAGAACATGATACAAATTCGATGAAGAATCCTTTGAATGAAAGGACCAATTCGATTACCACTTGATGATAAGGGATGAGGTCAGGGTTCCTGACTTCATATGTCCCTCTAACCTGATTAACAATCAGTTAAGAATCTCCATAAGTTTCCAGGAACTCGATGTCCAATTGTTTTGCTACTTGGAGACCAATCAACAGAGCTTTATATTCTGCCACATTGTTGGAGCATAGATCATTGAGAGAATAAGCACAGTATATGACCATTTTGTCAGGAGAAACCAAGATGATTCCTACTCCGGAGACAATATTGCCTTTAGGTCCGACCCGTGATGCTCCATCAAAGTATAATTGCCAAATATCATCCTTTAAAGTCATGTTGCAATCCACGACTTCATCTAGAATGTTCTCATATAGCTTCGATGTTTCAGGTATAGGGTGAGATGCTAATAAACCAGCTAATGCTTGATCCTTCACTAACTTTTGAGGTACATAGACCATATCATAAGGAGTGAGCAACATCGCCCAGGTGGCTAAAGAATGCTCGGTTTTTTCATCAATACCCGAATAGGATTTATTCTGGAGATGACATGAATAGTCTGTCCTAACACATAATGTCGTGTCTTTTGAACAGCAAAAACCAAGGCCAGACATTCCTTTTCTACAGGAGTATACCTGTGTTCAACTCCGACCATCATTCGGCTAAGATAATAAATTGCCTGTTCATGACCCATATCACTTTTCTGTGCAAGAAGAGCACCAAGTGAATGATCTAAGGCTCGAACATATAGCAAAAATGGTCTTCCTACCACTGGAGGTACCAAAACAAGTAGATTTTTAAGGTATTGCTTGATGTCATTGAAGGCTTTCTGACATGCTTTATCCCAGACAAATGATACACCTTTCTTTAATAGGCGAGAAAAAGGTTGACATCTCCCAGAAAGATTGGATATAAGCCTTCTGATATAAGCGATGCGACCTTGGAAGCCACGGAGTTCTTTTAGATTGCGGAGGACGCATTTCAAGAATCGCTTTGATTTTGTCAGGATCAACATGAATACCCTGAGACGTAATGACAAATCCCAAAAACTTGCCACTAGACACCCCTAAGAAAGACTTAGTGGGATTCACCTTTAGTTGATGTTGACGCATCAACTCAAATACTGTCTTCAAGTCTTGAATGTGATCATCTTTTAATCGACTTTTGACAGCAATGTCATCCACATAACATTCAACTATTTTTTGTAGATGTTCTTGAAAGATGTTGCTCATAGCCCGTTGATACGTGGCACCAACATTTTTTAGACCAAACGGCATAACCGTATAGCAATAGACTCCTAGGGGTGTACGAAAAGCAGTATGCTTCTCATCTCCCGGATGCATCTTAATTTGATTGTATCCTGAAAATCCATCCATGAAAGACATGTATTCAAAACCACATGTATTGTCTATCATGACATCGGTAATCGAAAGTGGAAATTCGTCCTTTGGACAAGCTGCAATAAGATCCCGAAAATCTATGCAAACTCAGACTTTTTCGTTCTTCTTCATAACAGGAACAATATTGGCAACCCAATCTGGGTGTTGTTCTTCACGAACAAAGCCACATGTAATCAACTTCTTGACTTTTCCTTCAATTGCATCCATCATGTTTGGTCGAAAATGCCGCTGCTGTTGTTTTACAGGCTTGGCATTAGGAAGAATATCGAGTTTATGAGAAGAAACTTTTGGATCTAGACCCGGCATATCCTCATAACTCCATGCAAAGATATTAATATATTCTTTGATCATTTTTATCAACTCTTCCTTTTCATCTTCAGAGAGGTTTTTACTGATGAATATTGGTTTAGACGTAGTTTTATCTCCAACATCAATCTGGACAACTTCATCCTCAGTAGGTGGTTGTCGCTGTTCAAAATGAAGTTCCAATTGAGTGTTCATTTGCTGTGCCCAAGGATCATTCCAAAATGGTTCAGATTCACCATCAGTTTGAACCATGTTGACTGAGAATACGCACTCAGATTCATCATAATAGTCTCCTTCAGAATATGAGGAGTGTAAGAAATTGGAAGAACATTCTTCTTCCATGTGGAGTGTATCCGATTCGATGAACTAAATTTCTTCTGAATCTGAAGATTGTGAAGAACCAGAAGAGAATTCTTCTTGTATATCTTCATTAAATATGTGGGATGGATCATATCCCAACCCATGACGAGTTTTTTGATAAAACGGATCACCACATAATGGTAATCGTCTACCCTTGCCTTGATTGAGACCTTGCATAGTCTTCAAATCATATCCCATATTCTGGATAATCTTGAGAGATTGTTGACTATATATGTTAATTCGAATTCTTCCTCTATCTTTATCTCTAAGATTATCTGTTTGAACAACAGGGATATTTTTAGCCAGGCCAAACACAATTTGGCGCTTGTTTTTCTTATCAGATGGAATCACGAAATAAGATTCTTCGTGACGTCTATAAGTTACACAAGCTTGTGATGAAGCGGCTACCGGAAGAAAATAGGAAGAAGATGTTAGGAACCTTTGAGCATAAGGTCCAACATCAACATGAGAAGGAAATAAATTTTTCTTTTGGTCAATGTATAAGGTTTCCTCTGTATCTATGTCATCTTTATATTGATGACTTTGATCATCAGAAGATAAAGTCATTCTTTCAATAAATTTAACAGCCATATACTCAAAAAGGAAATCTTTATTGATATTAGAAAGTATAGAATGATCAATATTTACATCATTTAGAATTTGACTTCTACGCTTCGGATTGATCATTAACGGACCGTCATCCATTTTCTGCGTAGACTTGCCAAGGTTGATGATCAGCGGTGGTTCTGGATCATTCGTATGAGAAGTATGTCCCTTGACTTTGATCATGAGAGGTTGAACTTGGCTCTTAGCAGGAATACTCACTGATTCCTCAGATAAAGCTCGAGTTCTTCCTTTGACCTTGATCACTAGAGGTTGATCATTGACAGATTAGGGTTGGATTCGACCTTCGACTTTAATCTTCAAAGGTTGCTCTTTCGGAGGATCTTCATTGACAGATTGATCTTCAGCAGGTGATCGATCTTCAGCCATATCTGATATCTCCTTCACATGCTATTGTTTGTAGAGTATTGAATCAGAAAAATAGGCTTCAACACCCTTGAAAGGATTAATATTAGCAAACTCAGTCTTCACAACCCCTTGGGAATCCATGTACTTAAAGCATTAGTGGAGGGTTGAAGGCACAATGTTATGTTCATGTATCCACGGTCTTTCGAGAAAGATGTTGCAAGATACGTCTGAATTGATAACATAAAATGTTGTCGTTGTTCGAAGATCACTAATTTGAATCTTCAGATGAATCTTCCCAAGTGGTTTACTCTTGCCAGAGTTGAAACCAACTATTATGGTACTAGTGTAAGTCAAATCACTAGTAGGAATCCTCAAAGGTCTTAGCATACACTGAAGAATAATGCTAATAGAAGACCCAGGATTAATATAAATCCTATCAATTTCAGTGGATTCAATATACCCAGTATAACACAAAGGCCTGTCGTGTTTATTATGCTTCAACAACATATCTTCTTGTGTGAAAGTAATGTTAGGAATTGCCTCCATCACACTATGACATTATGGACACGACACTGGTGTATTGTCAGGACTCTTGAGTTGAGCTAAACATGAGTCAGGTTGTAGCAAAGCTTCACTCAAAGTCTCCTTGCTTTCTTTAGAAAGACGAAGCAGCTCGAAGATAGAGAGTCTAGCCGGAGTATTGGCTAACTGGGCTAGAATATCAAATTTGTAGGGCTTCATCACCACCCCTTGATTTGAAACAGATTTTAAAGGAATGTCAAAACGTACTGCTTTCTGTTTTCCCTTCTCGATCACAGATGGTTTAGCAGGAACAGGAGATGGTTGAGCTGGTATTGTTTCAACAACGTCCTCTGCTTCTTTAGAAGATCCCTCATAATCTTTGTGGTACTCTTTCCCAGATCTCGTACCAGCAAAGCTTTCTTCCTCAGACTCAGGAGAAGGAAGTACCATATTGCAGGATTTAGTCTTCTTTCCTTTAGTCTTCTTCTATCGAGGATTTTTATGAGAAAGCTCAGAACCCAATCCAATAGTGAATTTTTGACTTTGAATTTGTAAAGGAAGTCACATTCCTTTATCATAGTTCAAACCCTCTGCCTTTTGAAAGTCATAGCCCATCTTTTTTATGAGATAGACTAATTGTTAACTGTACAAGTGAATGGGCAGCGAACTTTTAATAGGTGGTTCAACAGAGGAAGAAGAAGAAGAGACCTCTGTAACTACAGGAGGTGGAGGAATAGAAATCTCTGTAGCCACAAGAGAAGGAGTATTTGGGACAAGAGGAAATATCCCTACAGGCGCTTTCTCATAAGAAGCAAAGAGTTGTTGTGCCCTATATAAGGGGACACTATTCATAGCTAACCACTGCTGGTGAGTAAGTTTGAGCTTGGAAGGAGGAGCCAAACTTGGAGGACATATATTCAAACCTCTCAGTCTATCCTCCAAAGGAATACCATCCCATAAATGATCCAAATTATCATGGTCTGGGGTTAAAACATGAGAAATCATGTTGCAGGTTTTGATTTTTTTACCCTTCTTGGAATTTGAAGTTTTACCCTCCATTTCAGGTACTAAATCAGGGTGTACCCACATAATTTCACCATCTTTTAGTGTAAGGGGCAAAAGTCTTTCATTTTGCTCTCTGGCAGGCAGGATATTCACAATCTTCATCGTCGCCTTTAGAATTGGGACAATCACATCTGGGACTTGCAGTGGAGAAAAACCTCCAAATTGAAGAGAAACTATATTGGTTGTGACCGTATGCTCATCGTTAGTTAAAGCGATGGCATTGGCATTTATCAGCTCCTGGATTTTCTTTTTCAAGACATAATAAGCCTTGGTAGGATGATTTATGTATCTATGATAGATACAATACTTGGGATTGTCGGTCAGATTCACCTCATTAGGCCTCTTTGGCTCTGGAATCTGGAGTTTGCCACTCTTTACCAGACATTAGAATATCCCAGGGATATCACTGTCATCGAAAGAGTATTCTTCTTTTGGTTTGGAAGACTCCTGATTATTCGACATCGTTTTGGATTTTAAAAGATTAACCACAAGGGTTTCCTTCCCTTTCCCATTACGATTGCCGAAATTATTACCAGAAGAGCCTTTCTTTCCTTTGTCCTCTGGGGCAAAGATCATTCCGTGTTTACGAGCCAACCTACCATTGGTCTCGGCAGAAACTGCTACTATAATAAACGAGGTCCAATCTGGGAATTGGGAACCTGTAAAGACAGCAATGGATGGTCGCAGATTCATCTTGCATGTATCAATCAATGCTGAATCTGGCATACCAGGAGGCATCTTCAGAGTTGTCTATCGGAAACGTTCGATGAACGTCCGAGTATCTTCCTTCTCCTTTTGTTTGATTTCTATTAAGGAGGACATATTCATGTCCATGCCTCCTTCATAGAAGAGAAAGAGAAACAATGCTTTAAATTCGTCAAAAGATGATATGCAGTTGTCGGGTAGACTACGATACCAATCGTAAGCTGAACCCGTTAGGCACCCGATGAAAACTCTGGTAAGAAGAGCATCATTCTTCTACAGATGCACAGTCATAATATCAAAGTAATTGATATACTGACTAGGAGAAGCCTTTCCATCGAATAATACCATCGATTGTGGCTTGAATTTCGGAGGAAAGGGTATGTCATTCCAATGAGGAGGATAAGGTTGCTTAATCCCTAACCTCTAGAGCTGATCCTTGTGCTTCAAAAATTCAAATAGTGCTTTTAGTTCACGCACTGCTTGAATAGCTTCACTGGTTTGAGGAAGCACATTCGATTGAATAGTTGTTGGATGTACCGTAACCCCCACCGGAGGTGGTACATCTTCTGAAATGATAGGATCTGGAGATGCAGAATTTTGATTGACAACAGGCTCATGATTATTCAAAGGTATATCAACCCCTTGACTATCTTGAGTTTGTGCTGCTATCTGTACCGGTGTTACTACTGCCGGCTGAGCAGTTTGATGAGTCATTATTATTTGGTACATACTTTGTATCAAGGTAAGCATGTCCTTTAGTGAATTCTCAACGGCAGAGAAATGTTGTTCTGTATTAGCAGATGATGTCTCCAGTTCATCTCCAATAGCATAAGATTCAACCTCTCTTGAAGATACAGAGGGATTGGTATAGTGGTATGAATCGACACTATCAGTTTCGGACTCAAAAGACTGAGTACCCTCAGCTTCTGAATTAGAATTCTACAACTGTCTTTGTCTTCTTGATTGAGTATTCTGATATACTCCTTCAAAGGAATCAAGAAGTCTGTTAAACTGTTGTTGACTAGGAGTCTGGGACGAGTTGCATCTTAGACGTCATCCTCTGTTGGTATGAGATGCCATGTTGACTGACGCATATAACAACTCATGTTCTTGGTCATCAACCTGTTGCTGAGGCTCATTATAGCTTAATCGGTCAAAAATTGACCGCTTAGAAGCCGAACAACAACATCTGATTACAATCTAGTGACACTCACAATGATGATTTTCTTGGGAGAGTGTCACAGGAGATTGTCTATTTTTACGCTTTTGTACTAGCAACTCGCATAAATCAGAAGGAGTAGAGGGAGTAGTCTTCTTTATTACATTTGGAGTAAAGAAACGTTTAGTCCCTTGTGTATAAAGAAGATTACTGGCTGCATTAGCAGAACCAAACTATACATTTTTGCGCGGTTGGAGTTACGTGCGTAAATCCTGAGATTTTTGAGCACAAAGGACTCCATCAGCATTACGCGTAATTTGAAGGTTTGGTACCTTACGTAAAGTAGTGTAAGAAGGTTGTTGGTTGAAACAGAAGTTTTACCAACTATGTTTTTATGCTGCATGCGTGCAGGTAAATTCACTTTAGATGCACAGGCATCATTGTGAATTTTATCTATACTGTCACAGATAGGAGATTTACCTTTACGCGTAGAGCGTAAAACATGAGTATCTGCCATGTCAGAGACGAAAGATTTTCCTTTACGCGTGGAGCATAAATTTTGTGTGTCTACCACGTCACAGACGGGAGACATATTTTTGCGCACGGAGCGTAAAACTTGATTTTTACGCTCAGAGCGTAAAACTGGAGAGACTGCCACGTTACAAACGGGAGACATATTTTTACGCTCATGGCGTGTCATCGAAGTAGAGACTGCCTCGTCACAGACGGGAGCCTCCACAACAGGAGTAGGAAGGATTCCTTTGCCTTCAAAGACAGTAGGGAGATCCGAGGATGCTTTGGACTTGGGAATCCAAACTTTTTGCGCCTTCTACAATTTTTAAACATTGGAGCAGCGAGTACTACCCCCCCAGTTCGGAGCATTTCTTCGTAGGTAGTCTGCTCGAAGTGCACAACCAGAGTCTTCTTTGTCGATCCGACCGACACATCATCATATTGAGCAATTGCCTTCTCGTCAGAGGAGAAGGTCGTCCCCAGCAGAGTCGCCATTTTGTTTCACTTAACAAAATACCTAAAATTGGCTTTTGAAAGAAAACTAAAAAAAGTATAGAAGTATAAATTGTTCTGGAAAGTATTGCTATGGAAGTCTGATCTTAGAGCGATCACTTTGTTCCTTGGACCATACGATGATGATGAAGAAAACTGCTTGAAGAAGACGAACAATCGGAAGAACTAAGTCACCAGAAAGGTATCGAGCAACGACACTGATGGCACAGTCGAATGCTTTCTTGCTTTGCTTCACCCTGTTCTTGAGAAAAAGTTGAAGAAATGCTTCTGGGAATATCACTCTGGAAGTATGAGTTTCTCAGCATTTTCTCTCCTGTCGTTCTGCTGATCTCTTGATCATATCTATATAAAAAATAACTCTATTTATAGACTTAACCCTTTGTGCATAAAAATCAACAAAATCGGGTCTTTACGCTAGCAACTGTCACCAACGATACAACTCATCCTCTATGCACGTTGACACGTGTCCCACGTAGAGTTTGATCTCTAAGCATGGTGACACGTGTCCCACTACTTCAACAAAATAGGGAGAGCACGTACACACGTTCCTCGAGAAGTGTGGCATGAAAGCCACGTGGGCAAACTACGTTCTTAAATGGTCAGGAAAGATCGGACGTAAAAATGACCCAAAACACACTTCCAGCGTAAAGTGGTAAACTGGGCGTAAAACAGCCCAAAATAAACTTCCCAGCGTAAAGTGGCAAACTGGGCGTAAAACAACCCAAAATAAACTTCCCAGCGTAAAGTGGCTAAAATAGCCTTGAGCGTAAAAATTAGCCCAAATGGACTTTAAGCCCACAATAGCCTTGTGCGTAAATGCTCGAATAACTATCGTGTGTAAAAAGAAGTAATTTTATTGAGTATAAAATAGTCCCATCTGCACACTATACGACGAGTATTGGGTTTGATGTAAATCCAATCTTTTCGACTTCTGTGCTGCATGCTGTCAGAAAAATCATTCTGTCAGATCAAATCTCTGGCATTAAATACGGCCTGACAGTTTGTCCCTAGCGTAAAGTTCAATGAATAGCTCCAGCGTAAAGTAGCTAGCGTAAGAGTAGCTTGTGTAGAGAGTAGCTCGCGTAAAATTCTCAACTTCTTTGACTAAGTCCATGAAGCACTTTTTACGCTCCTACAAACAACTCTTGGATTTTTCCTTTGAGCACATAACATGATCTGGTCGGATGCCCGATAAATCTATGATAAATACAATATTTAGGGTGATCAATTTACCCACTTCTTCTAGCCGTTTTGCCTCTGGAAGCTGAAGCTTATTGCTTTTGATCAAACAATCAAAGTTGCTTAAAGTATTATCTTCATCAAAAGAATACTCTTCTTTTGGACGAGTTGTCTTCTGCAGTAGTACTGATGGAGTGGATGTCGTCTGAGTGACGTTGACAACCAAAGAATCCTTGCCTTTAAGATTAATGGCCAATATATCTTTATTCTTGCGGTTATTCTGACGATTACTACCCCCGGGTGTAGAATGTTCATCTTGGTTAGGATGAGTCATTTGGACTCCTAACTGCTTGAACTTTTCGACAATGACCTCGGCTGCTTTGGCATTGACAATAAAAGAAGGTCAATCCTGGAATTGTGTAGATCCTGTCCACATACGGATAATATGTAACAAGTTTGATTTGCAAGTGTCTATTGTTACAGTAGATAGAGTTCCTAAAGGTATTTTGAGTGCCTCTCGGCAGAATCTTTCAATGAAACTCTTTATGGATTCATTATGTCTCTGTTTAATTTTAATGAGGGCAGATATCGTCATGTCGTTGACTCCTTCGTAGAACCGTTCCAAGAACATTTGCTTGAAATCAGCAAAAGAAATGATATAGCCATCAGGCAGGCTACGATACCAGTCTTATGCTGTGCCAGCTAAACAACCGACGAACACTCTGGTAAGGAGAGCATCATTTGGCTGTAATTGATCAGTCATCACTTCAAAATGATTGATGTACTAACTTAGAGAAGTGCTGTCATCAAACAACATGATGGTTAGGAGCTTATATTTAGAAGAAAATGGAACCTCCTTCCACTCTGTAGAATATGGTTGCTTTATACCCAGCCTTTGTAGGCCATCCTTCTGTTTGAAGGCCTCAAACTGAGTACGTAAGAGTTTCACGACTTTATTAGCATCCCCTGATGTTTGGGAATTGGTAGGCTGGTTAGAAGTGTTAAGAGAAGGAATAGCATGGTAATTACCACCCCCTGTACCAGACTGACTAGGATCAGCTTGAATTGGCACGGAAGCGACCTGAGGAGTTAGTACCCCCAGATTATCAGGTACGGAAGATGCTATAAGCTTTGGATTTATAGCTGGGTTTACAATTGGTGGCACTGTATATTGAGCCATGATTATAGTATGCATGCTTGCGACCATCTCTGCCATGGTCTTCAATTTGTCCTCTAATGTAACAATCTGTTGCTCTTGACTGGTTGAAGTAGAGGCATCTTGATCTTCCGTAATGGTATATGCCATCACTTCTCTTGTTGCTATTGATGAGATAGTTCGTTCAGAACTTTCACTATCTGCATCAAACTCTGAGAAAGAGTCTTCTCCTACATGAGCGATGGGAAGATCTTCTTGATTAAAGACACCTTGGTTCAAATGTCGATTCCTCGATCTAGTGTATTGAAGGACACCTTCATTGGATGCATGGATCCGATCTAAGTATTGCTGACTAGAATTACGGGATACATTACATCTTGGACGTTTTTCACCCCAGTGCCTTGAGAAGTCATGTTGACAGAAGCATATAATAGCTCATCTTCGTCTTCTATTATATGTTTAGGAGTTGAAGCATAGTTCAGACGATCCAAGAAAGAATGTCGAGCCGATTGACAACAACAGTTGATGACGACTTCATGAAGGCAGTGGCGATTTGAAGCACGATTTGGATGTGAGGGAGTCATCCCTGTAATTTCCCGTCTTTGGTAAGACGTTGTCGCAAATCATTTACAACTACACGACGAGAGGAAGTCGGAGGAACATATTCTTTAATGATGTTAGGAACATGTCTCATATTCTTCAAATGTTTAGTTTCCTGAGTGTACAAAGATGTACTCAACTCATTATCATAGGTGGTTGGGTCTTTCTTTTCAAACTTTGGCTTTTGGTACAGATTGGCCTTTGGCATATGGTTCTTACGTTTTGCCAAAGTTGAGACTGGTTGACGCCTATTGAGACAAGCGCATAAATCTAAAAATTCTGCTCCGGGTGTATCTATTTGTGATACCCTCAATTTTTTTGCTTGGATCTTAAAATTTGCAAGGTAGAAAGGTCTTGACCAAACCCCATAGGGGTAGGTAAGATACCTCTTTGGTCAGTATTCTTTCCAATATCAGAGATCCGAGGATCTCTGTTTAAAGGAATAGAATCTGACAGATCTTCCTCTGAGTCATAGACTAGGGAAGTTTGAGAAAAGACCAAAGGGTGCTTTCCTTTATTTTGTGAAGGGTCAGCTAAGAAGCCTTTTCCTTTGTTCTGTCTAGTGTTAGCACTACAAAATTGATTCTCCAAGTTCATAACTTGAGAATTAGCAGAGGGAATAGCCAAAAGACTAGTTCCCTTGAGTTGCGCCAGAGTAGCAAACTGCGCCTGAAGTGCTGATTGCTTGGGTTGCGCCATAGTCCTACGGGCTACTGATGGTGCCTTTACAGCAACATGGGTAGTAGACTGCGCGCAGGCAACATGAAGAATGGATTGTGCCCTGGCAGAAGAAGCAGGTTATGCCGGAGCCACTGAGGCGGATTGTGCCTTGGCCACTGAGCACTCAAGTTGCGTCTGGGCAACAACAACTACAGAAGATTTTGGAATCCACACAGTCATGTTCTTGGTGATAGCCACAGTGCGCTTGTTGCTCTTGGCGTTGATCATATTCTCGTAGGCTGTCTGGTTGACCTGAACAACCAGAGTCTTCTGTGTCTTGCCGATCGACACAGTGTCACATTGAATTTTCACCTTCTCGTCGAAAGAGAAAGTCGTCCCTAGCAGAGTCGCCATTTTGTTTGCAAAAACAAAAAGTTTATTCCAAACTTGAAAAAAGAACAGTACAAAGTACAATAAATTCTGGAGAAGTACAACTGTAGGAATCTGATCAGAAGACGATCACTTTATCCTTTGGACTATGTGAACTTGAAAACTGTAGCCTCTGGAGAATGTAGCAGCAATTTTACAAGAATTCTTGATATCTGTACGTATGTATCTGATTCTTTCATAATGATTGGAAACTCTACTTATAGAGTTCAAGAAATAACGGTTTTAGTAGTTATTCTGATGTACACGAGGCTGGATTGTGCCAAATTGGGTTGCGCCAACCTCCTGTTGTGCCAACTTTCATTCAGTTGTTAAGTCATGTACTAACTGTATTTAGACGCGTGGCATCATGTGATTGAGATGTGCGTAGTCGTATACAGGATAGTAGACACGTCTTGAGAGATTAGTGGCATATGCGCTATGTCATCCTGCTTTAGAATGTAAGTTGTCTCAACTTTATTAGATTGCACGAGCTTCGGTCAACTGTGCCTGATTGAGTCGCGCCTAGACACGTGACAGCTTTTGAGCAGAAGTCATTCGAATTGCGCCTAGGTGCAACTAAAGATTTTGTCTGGATTGTGCCTAGGTGCAACTTACAAAGTGTACAGGACAGCTGTCTACCAACTCTCCTTGAGCGGCACAATTTACGGGATTCGAAAAGATTTTCCTCGTTCACTGTGGTGTCAGTTGTCAGTGCTATCAGGTAATGATGGCCATTAAGTGTCAGGCGCCACGTAGATTTTGGTACAATAAGACTGGACACAGTCTGATATTAGGCACAACCTGATCAGTGGCGCAGCTTGTTCTCTGAGCTTCATATCAGTGGTTCAACCTGATCTTTGGGGTACAACTTGATCACTGATTAGTATGTTCAGGACGCAACTTGATTTTTAGGCCCTACAATCACATAAAAAGTGATGACAAATTTCAATGTGCTTTATGCGTGAGTGACATATAGGGTTATTAGTCAAGTTAATAGTGCTAGTGTTATCACAGTAAATAGAAAGTTTAGTGTAGTGCAGATTGTAGTCTTCTAAGGTTTGCTTCATCCATAAAATTTGAGCACAGCAACGTCCTGCAGCGATATACTCAGCCTCAGTAGTTTATAATGCTACATAATTTTATTTTTTGCTAAACCATGAGACTAAGGCCTTTCCTAGGAAATGGCACGTACCGCTGGTACTTTTATGGTCTACTTTGCATCCTGCAAAATCTGCATCCGAGTAACCTATCAGGTCAATGGATTTGGTTTTAGGATACCACAAGCCGACTGTTGAAGTTCTATTAAGGTATCGGAAGATACGCTTAACGGCACATATGCGTGATTCCTTAGGATTTGCCTGGTATCGTGCACAAATGCAAATACTGAACATAATATCAGGACGACTAGCAGTTAAATGTAATAAGCTACCAATCATACCTCGATACTTATGCTAGTCGACAAGTTTACCACTTTCATCAGTGTCAAGCTTTGTAGATGTAGCTATTGGAGTTCCGATTGGCTTTACATTTTCGAAGTCATACTTTTTCAGTATGTCTTTCGTATATTTGGCTTGATTGATGAATGTTTCCTTTGAGTGTTGTTTGTTCTGGAGTCCTAGGAAGAAGTTCAGCTCTTCCATCATACTCATCTTAAATTCACTCTGCATACACTTAGCAAACTCTTGACAAATTTTTTTATTAGTAGATCCGAATATGATGTCATCAACATATATTTGCACAAGAAGAATATCATCATCTAAAGACTTGATAAACAAAGTTGTATCAACTCTTCCTTTTAAAAAAACCATTATCAAGTAAGAAGGCACTTAGGCGTTCATACCAAGCACGAGGTTCCTGTTTGAATCCATAGAGTTCTTTCTTAAGTTTGAAGACGTGATCAGGTTTTTGAAAATCTTCAAAACCAGGGGGTTGTTTCACAAACACTTCTTCTTTCAGAAATCTATTTAAAAATGCACTTTTCATGTCCATTTGAAATAATTTAAAATCATTAAAACATGCAAATGCACAAAACATGCGGATAACTTCTAGTCTAGTAACAGGAGCATAAGTCTCGTCATAATCAATACCTTCTTCTTGATTATAACATTGTGCCTCTAGACGTGCTTTGTTGCGTAGAAATTGTCCATCTTCACTTAGTTTATTTCGGAACACCCATTTGGTACCAATTATCGATTGACCAATAGGTTTAGGAACGAGTTCCTAAACTTAGTTTCTCTCAAATTGATTAAGTTCCTCTTACATGATATTAATCTAAAACTCATCATTAAAATCATCTTTTACATTCTTAGGTTCTATTTGCGAAATAAAAGCTATATTTGCTGCTATTTCAGAATCTCTAAAAGAAAAGCGTATACTTACACCTTTTGATATGTCACCTATAATGAGTGTATCTGGATGATCTGGTAAGAACTTCAATGATTCAAATCTATGAGTCAGATCTTCCACATGACTCTTATTAATTCTTGCTTGTAATTTTTATCATCACTGTCGCAAGATTTGTGGCTATTGAGCTCATCAAAAGTAACGTTAATGGATTCTTCAACAATCATAGATCTTTTATTAAAAATTATATATCTCTTACTCTTAGCAGCATATCCGAAAAATATCCCTTCATCTGCTTTAGAGTCGAACTTTTCCAAGTTGTCCTTGATGTTCAGGATAAAACAACGACATGATCTAAAAACTTTAAAATAAGAAATGTTTGGAATCCTTTCGAACTAAAGTTCATAAGGTGTTTTTTTTTTGAGATGGGTCGAATTAACACCCTATTTAAAACATGACATGCTGTACTAACAGCTTCTGCCCAAAAATATTTAGGAAGACTATGCTGATTCAGTATGACTCTAGCCATCTCGCTTAGAGTACGATTTTTTTGCTCCACAACACCATTCTGTTGAGGAGTTCTAGGGCAGAAAAATTCGTGGTAATATCCACTATCATCACAAAACTTTTTAAAATCAGTATTTACGAATTTGCCACCATGATCACTTCGGATACGAGTAATCATGAAGCCTTTTTCATTTTGTACCTTTTTATAAAATAACTAAAATTTAAAAATAGCATCACTTTTGTTTGATAAAAAGTAAACCCAAGTAAAATGAGAGAAATCATCAACAATAACAAATGCGTAGAGCTTACCGCCAAGACTAGACTCTACTAGCTAGGACTAAATAAATCCATATATATCAACTATAAAGGTCTAGAAGTACTTGCAGCATTGATGGATTTAAATGTAGACCTATGTGCTTTGTTCTCTTCACAGTCAGCACATACCATATCTCTCTTGAACGGTATCTCAGGGAGTCCTTTTACCAGCTTCTTAGTGTTCAGTCGTGAGATAGTGTCCATATTAGCATGTCCTAGTCTCATATGCCATAGCCAGCTTTCATCTAGGTTAGCTACTAGGCATCTTCCTGCATTGTTATTACTCTCTAGAAAGAAAATATAAATATTATCTTCTCTAATCCCTTCATATACATGATTACCAGATGACATATCATATATGGTACATTTGTCTTTTACAAAGTTGATACCAAAACTATTATCAGCCAAGTGACTTATGCTTAATATGTTATGTTTCAATTCTGTAACTAGACAAACATCTTTTATTACAGGATAAGGAGATATACCAACAATGCCATTTCCAATGATATCACCTCTCAGGTTGTTTCCGAAGGAGACATATCCTTCTTTTTTCATCGATAGCGTGGCAAACAAAGATGCATTACCAGTCATGTGCCGCGAACATCCGCTATCAAGGATGCACTTACTTTTAGCATGAGAGGGTTGAGGATCCACCTACAAAACAAGTAGATGAATCCTTTGGTACCCATTTACTGAAGGGTCCATATTGGTTAGTCTTAGGTCTCCAAAATAATGTGCGATTGTCAACAAGTTTTTTTGCTAAATAATACTGTGATATGTGTCCATGAGTACCACAATATGTGCAAGTAAGTTTTAAAAACATGTTAGTAGAATTTGTGTTGACATGCATATGTTATTTCTTTGAAACCCTATAAGTGAAAGTATGGTGATATTCGTGTTTCTTACGTGCTTTTTATGTTTTAGTCCTCTTAGGTGTATGCTTAGCATTAGGACTAAACTTAGGCTATGTCACAGGTATTGCCTGTTTTCCTAACTTGATTTCTAACTTTTTAGAAACCGCATAAGACTCTTCATATTTAGCAGTCAAGTCTATAAGTCTTTATTCTGTGACTAAGTATTTTTTTCTTCTTTATGTCATATAACTCTTGTATTTTAACATAGTCTCTTTCTTTCTTTCAATTTTGAGGATATCCTCATGATAGTATACTTTAAGCTTGGCTATCTCTTCCTTGTTACCGTAGTAGACATCTCTTTAATGTCTTCAATGAGACTGGACAGTCTAGCTACTTCAGTTGTGCATGCCTTAACCTCTTTTCGAGATTGCTTATACTTGTCAAGCATATTTCTGTGTTCTTCAAGTAGTTCGCTGAAGGCATTTTCTAATTCATCGAAAGTAAAATCGTCATATAAAGGATTTGAGATACCTTATCAAAAGCCATAAGACAGGCATTGGCATTTGTGCAGGGTCTGTATTCTTCCTCTGTATCACTAGCATCGCTTTCATGCCAGATACTTGTATTTGCATACTTTCGACTAGTTGTTGCTTTTCTGCTTGATCTTGATCTATCATATGGACTGCTTTTCTTTGAAGTTGGATAGTCCTTCTTCATATTCCCTGATTTCTTGTATCCAAAGTATATTGTTTCTTCTTCATTGCTTTCTTGGATATCTCTCTTCCTTCTGTTTGATTTCTCAAACTTTTAAAAATTTTTGAAGTTCTTCACTAGTAGGGCTTGTTTATCACCACTTGATGATTCTTCCTCAGAATTATTACATATTGACTTTCTGGCTTGAGCTTTAAAGGCGATAGATTTTTCCTTTGGGATAGCTTTTTCAAACTCTTGCAGATCAAGCTCATGGTTCATGAGCTTGCCAATAAGTGTTTCCAGAGACATGGTGGTAAAATCGTTTTCTTCAATGATTACTGTTGCCTTTGGGTTCCAGTTCTTGGTTAGAGCCCGTAACACTTTTATGATCATCTCGTGATTACTGTAATCCTTACCAAGATATTGCAAAAGATTAGTAATATCAAGGAAACGAGTGAACATCTGTGTAATTGACTTACCAGATTTTATTTTAAAAGATTCATATTCCTGTGTTAGTCTGCTAATTTTTGATTCCTTCACTTGGAAAGTACCTTCATGAGTTATCTCAAGAAGTTTCCAAATCTCATGAGACGTCTTACAGGTTGAAACTCTGTTGAACTCCATTTTGTCAATTGCACAGAACAATGCATTGATGGCACGAGCATCTAGACTCGCCTTTGCTTTTTCAGCCTCTGTATATTGTTATGAGGCTTGTCTACAACCACGCCATCAACTACTGTAGGTGCCGGTTTCTTATAACCGTCAACTATAATAGACCAAAGATCAAAGTCAGGAGACTTTAAGAAGAATGTCATTCATATTTTCCAGTAGGTATAGTTTGAACCATCAAATAGTAGGGGTCTATTTGTGGATTGCCCTTCACCGTTGAATATTGATTTCACGGCTGCCATATATACTCTCTGAGATTTTTTATATTAGAATATAACCTACTCTGATACTAATTGTAGGACCGTTGAGCACCTCTAGAGGGGGGTGAATAGAGAGAGTGTGAGTGCAGCAGAAAATAATTACCAATTTAAAATTTAAAAATAGATAACTTTGGCAGTGAATAAAGAGTCAGTAAATAGATATAGCAAGAGATAGAGAGATTAAACTCAGTGACACATCGATGTATACTGGTATCCCTTTGAGAGGACTAATCCAGTCTCGAGTACTCTTGTTCGATGTTAATCCACTAAGGCACAAGCTAATTGAGAGCTTGTAGTCTCTTACAACACCAAGCTTGGTGACAAGTGCACAACCGACTTCCCAACACCGTGCTTGGCGACGAGCGCACTATCGGCTCCGAAAATGAAGATAGTTTCTGAACTTTGAACAACCTTTTTACAACTCTTGAGAACTAAAAGACTCTAGATCAAATAGATATTACTGCTTTTGGCTAAGAGATGTGTAGGTGAAATATAAAAGCTTTAGATCAAATAGAAACACTTATTGGCAAAAGAAGAGAAGATGAATTGATTGAGTGATTTGAAATGAGAAATTCTCTTCTATTTATAGGTGTTTTCGAGGACCGAACTCGGACAGAATTTGGGCAGAGTTCTGATGCAAAGATTTTGTAAGTGAACGTTGCATACAGATTTGGAGGCAACAAATATTTATGTTCAAACTGACCGAACTCGGTCAGAGTTCGGACCAAACTCGAACCGAACTTGGCCTAAGTTCTGTTTCAGTAAAAATGTAAAATATTTGTCAAATTTTGTTGCACAAAGTGAATGATATTTTTGGTAAGTGAACTTTGGATGGGTAGGCTGTATTGGAAAGTGGACTATGATTAACCTAAGCCAGTAGTATCCAGTCGATCTTACAATTTATATCCTAGACTCAATAAAGATAAAATATATAATAAATTATAAAATGACTCGGACTGATTCCAATGAGAATGAGCTTCAGAATGATGATTCGTATGCTTGCTGATGTAGTAGTATGCTTTTTGATATTGATTTCACTAGACCTGAAATGATTAGCAGTAGTTCGTATATTTTGTGCATTAACTTAAGTTAGTGTCCATTATTAATATCATGTGTGACCATGGAATGGGCCAACAGATTACATTATAAATTTTTATTATTTCAAATTGAACTCTTTATAACATGTGTTGCTCTAATTAGGACTCTGTGACATCAGTTCGGACATATATTCATATCAGTCATTCAGGGTATTAGGCGAATACATTCTCTGATAGTTCTTTCATTTACTTGGTGATTACTGTATTTCAGTTCTAGTTAGTTCTATTTGATATCTACTATGAGTCTTGGCACGATTGTACACGAATTGGTATTGTCATTGGATCTTCAGTTATGAGATGTTACCTTACATCATCGATGCTATCGAATACTATTCTCGTTGGTATTGGATAACATTGGTTAATATTGAATAACATTGGCTAATATTGGATAACATTGAATAACATTGGCTAATATTGGATAATATTGAATAACATTGGCTAGTGACATGTCATGATTTTGGATCCATCATATCAGTCCGGGTAGGGGTAATATTAGTTAGATATGTGATCAAGAACTATCGGCTAATAGTGTAAATCATCGGCTACTAGCTAAGCATACATTACACGTATGTTTGAGCTAGCTTTTCTTAGTGTAGATCATTGAATAACCCAGGCCGATCACATATCCAACTAGTATTCCAAAACACAATGTCTATTATAGCTTTATATATTCAGTTCACCATTACATTGTTCTATCTTGATATAGTAGTTCTTTTCCATTATTTGTTCTCACAGATTTCTGTCTATCTTACCATGTTTATCAATATAACTGTCTATAACTATTTTATAGTCCTTGTCATTTACTTGGGATTTCTAAATGAGATGTGCTCGTTCCAATCCTGACTGGATACTGTTGAAAATATTACAAATATATAGATGACTGTCCTACCTTCTATGAGGCTTATGAGGGTGGTACACAGTGGCTAAAGGAGGACCTAGCCTAGTAGAGTGTGCTTAGTTATAGCTTAGTACTTAATAGCTTTCAGTTTGTATCGGATTATTCCGATTATTAGTTGAGACTTATTTATATTCAGGACTTGTATTTATTTGTGTTGGACATCTATTTTGTGTGGTGTGATAACTTTATTTATATTCAGTTTCTTTCTTTTATCTGATTCTATATCGTGCTCTATCTTCCTTAGACTTGTGATTGAGATTATATAGTAGAGATGTTATATTATACCTCCGTGCGGAGATGACAGGTTTATATATCTTATTTTTAGATGTTAGATGTTATGGATAACCTATACAGCGTTCTACTGCTGACACTGCAGCGTAGGCTGGACGTACGCACGTTCTCGTGCCCCTAATCAGGGTGCGGGTCGTGACATATTTTTGTGGTGGCCTATGCAGGTCAAAGTCGCAACTAGTACGATTTTGTAGTGGTGCTCGACTTAGAGTGCTGCTACGAGCCTGCTGTTAGGATATAGGATTAGGCGGTATAGAGAGTTACTCAATCACAGTTAAGACTACTTGAGAAGATTCCTGGGATGACCCTTGAGAATCTCCTGATAAACTATCTCAAAATTCAATTCCGACAGTTTTTGTCTACTTCCTTGTTCATCGTTGAATTTGATTCTTAGTATTCATTATTGACTTGATTTTTTACCAAAATAATATTATGGGCTAGGTTGCCTCAGTCATAGAATCTAGAGTCTTCTACAGCCATATTAGCTGGTTTGGCGATGAGATAGAGTCTAATTTTGGATATATTTTTCGGGTGTAGGAATTTAAAGTTTTCGCAACCAAACTAGCGACAATGCAAAAATTTTAAATACCATGATTTTAGAGGTATGTACCTTAGTTGCGGACACTATGGATTATCGCTGTTGTACTTACTAGCGTAACGAGAATTCTGGTAACATGATTCTGGATAGACGGGTATGATTATCAGATTTCAGAATAGATACCATATAGATGGTGCCCTAGTATGATGTAATAGAATATCAGTGTGGATGTTACTTGAGTATCATGGATTAGATAGAGGAAGCTAGGCCACCTGTAGTGCAGCACCGTGCCCCGCACCATCAGAGGGATATACCCTAGAGGGGCAGGGCTTTCGTGCTGACAGTCGAGTAGACCGACGCTACGGATGACGGGTTAGCAGGTCTGTCTTTCATGTTCTTCTTTCCAACTTGTTGTATGATTCCATTAGTACCTGTCAGAATGTTTTGTGCTGTGATAGATAGTATAGTGACCCTGATCAAGACCGTAATATCACGACCAGTAGGACCACAATTTGCATGTTTTAAATATAGTTTTCTTGACCTTGATTGTTGGGGGTTTAACCTAGAAGGAGTACGACCATCTTAATTTCGAGGACGCAATTTTTCTAAGGAGGATAGATTTGTAACCACCACTTTTTTAAAATAAGGGTAATTTTGAACTTTTATAAAATTGATTATTTAATAATGGGTTTAAATCATGTTATTGATTTATTGGTAAATTTTGATTATTTTAATATCATTAAGTGTTTTGTGATTTTGTTCTTTGGCTAGTGTAACCTTAGAGCTGTTTAGCTTAGAGACTAACCATGACCATGGAGGCCTAACCTATGTGATTAGATTAGCTAATTACCACTTTTTAGGCTAAGGGTATTTTGGTTATTTTGTGACTTTTGAATTATTTAGGATTTTGATTAATTGGTGAATTTTAGATTATTTTAATAATATTTAAATTGATGTATTGTGGTTTTGGTCATTTTTCATATTTTAGTATTTTGGGAATTTTTATAGTTTAATATTAATTTTACGGTATTTGTTTAGTCGGGTTTGAGTTTTATTTCGTTCCGACTTGTGTTAGTGACCCAGGTAGCTTAGACTCAAGACAGGACCCCAAGATTAGTTAGTCATGGCCCACAAACCCCACTAATTAAGTTAGTAAGTTTAGACTAATCCCACTTGTTAGATTGGTTAAGTTAGAGGCTTAAATTTAACCCTTTTGATCACAAACTTGAATGTAACTTGAAATTAACCAAAAGGACTAGTTGAGGCCTTAATGGGCTTTCTCCCAAGGCCCAATAGGGTCTAATGGCAGCCACTATATGTAGGTTAGCCTTCCTTCCTTTCATTTCATTCCATCTTGCCTCTTTTCCTTCACAAAGTATTCTTTCCTAAATTAGAGAGCTTTTCTCTTTGATTTGATCTCCAAATCTCTTCATTCCTCCACCAAAACTTCCATCCAACCTTCTCATACTACCAAGTGAGGGTGCTAGTAAAGATTTGGAGCAAAGTGCAAGGAGGAGTGTCCATTTTGGAAGGATCTTCGTATCGGAGCCGTGTCCTTGAGAGTATCATTGGGATCCCACTCCCAACAGGTAAAACCAACCCTCTAAATTGTTTTTCTATACATATTAATTAGTTTTGAATCCATAGGATCCACCCCATGCATGTACCCCTTTAGATTCAAGTTTGAGGCCATTTGGAGCTCTCTAAAGCAAGTTAGAATTGTGTCTTATGTCCTACTTATTAGATCTCAAATTTGGACTCCTCATGTGTTTGGTTTAATGTCTAATAGGTTTAATTGTGTTTTAATTTCAGTTTTAGACCTGTTAGAGGATGGATTGATGTTAGTTAGGATGGTTAGAATGAGTTTCATTTGGATACCCAAGGTTAGATCTAAGTGGTTTAGTCTACATGTCATATTTTTAGCTTCAACTTGTCATTTTAATGTCTCTTTATATAATGGACTGTTTTGTATATATATAATAGGTATGTTAGATATATTTCATATATTTAGATGTGTGTGCATATGTTGTTAGTGGTGTGCTTGTGTTAGAGGAGAGGAGAGTGTGGTTTGATGTGTGCCTTGAGTGATGTGGAGAGTGAGATGTGTTTCTTTTGTCCAAACAACCCAAATTCGTCATAATATTCTTCCACATTTTTAGTAGCCATAGCAACTTAGAAATGTCATAACTTTTAGCTTAGAACTCTGATTAATCTCCCATTTTTTTAAAAGAACCGTATTGAAGTTAGCTTTCCAAATATATATATTAATATGTCAAATGCATTCTAGAACTTTCTGTAGAACTGTTTGAGTGTCAGCTGTACGAAAGACGAACGCATTTCGGTATTTTCGCGATTTCGGGAGATTTCGGACAAGAAAATGCAACCCGTTTGAAGTTTTAGAAAGCTAATACGAAGGGCTACAACATAATTTAATCCTAAAATTTAATGAAGGCCCAATTGGTACAATATTAATTTTAAGTAGAAGAGTGACTATACGACATAGGCATTTTGTGTAACCTATGAGCCTATGTAGTATGGATATTAAGTGAATGTAGGTATTTTAGGTTTTCGAGTATATGTATGATATAGTACATATATATATATTATTGTTAGGTAATATTTGTTAGTATGAGTGTTAGTTAGATAGTAGAGTTTAGTATTTTGTTAGATATCTGATATGTTGTTAGATAGTTTGATATTAGATATCTAGTATGTTAGATATTGATATGTTAGTAGGTTATGTTAGTTCTAGATATTGGTATGTTAGCAAGTTAGTCTCTATAGGTTATATGTTAGATATTAGTTAAGATATTATGTTAGTACATTAGATTGTTAGTTAATTAGATATTTGAGGGGTATCTTGGTATCTCATGATTCTAAGTTAGTATCTTAAGGTAAATATGAATTACCTTTACCTTCAAGGTAAATAATTAGTTTACCTTATGATCAAGGTATGGTATCAAGGTACCAAGGTAAGGTATCAAGATATCAAGGTAAGGTTAGGTTTACCCAAGTTAAGGTATTGGATTCCAACCCAGGTATTGGTATTGGAATGCCGATATGACCAAGGTTGATATGGTATCCTAGTGTTAGTGGGTTAGTGTCTACGTGTTTGTGTTTGAGTAGGTGATGTTAGATTGAGGAAAGGTTATATAGATAGGTTATGTTAGATTGTAGAAAGGTTATATAGATAGGTATATAAATATTTTTGGGTTATATAGTATCTATATATATTATGAGAATACATAGATATAGGTTACGGTTCATAGTGAGGATATGTATATACTTGATATATGATATCTATATGTATGTGTTAGGATGGTACTATATGAGTAAGGATATATGTGGTATGTATATATATTAATATATCTGTCACACCCCAGAACCAGAATACTGGAGAGCGGGGGCATACATAGCCATCTACGTATAATGAAATAGAATCCACCTCACAATACGGTCACGGCTGTCTAGATATATGAGGGTTTAACTACAAGCCATCAGTCTCCTATGGTCAAGAACAAGCCTAGTGTCTCAATCACAAGCATGCAAATAAATGTTACAAGGTGTAAGATCACCAAATATACAATAGTAAGGCATCCCAAACATTACATATTCAGCTGATCATGAAGCTAGTCGTACAAAATGTCAGGACTAGCAAGAGTTTAGTCATACATGATCAACCCTAGGATTTATAAATCATGTTACAGCCCGTAGGCAGACAGTAAGTAAAAATATACACGAGCTAACACTTGCTCGGCGGCTAAATGCCTCAAAAGAATAATTTTACAATAGAGTGGGAGAGCCAAAATAAATCCACTCGTTGCCAAGATTCCGTCTAGTGGTCACCATCTGGCTAGAAAGTCGGTAGATCCTTGGGAGCTGCTCCGGTATCTGGCCATACAAAACCAGCTGGGTCAGATCCCAGAAAAAGCAAGTGCCACAAGGGAGGCTTCACTTAGGAACTAAAACCAGCAATTAGCACAAGAGTATAATTACATAATAAAAGCCAGTAATTAAGGAAAAGCATGACAGGTGATATACGATGAGATAACCATGGGACTATTCAGATAACCAGGTTACAACCCGTAAACCAAATAAGGACCAGGGTTGTAACCCTTCATCTGAACGGAACTTTGTTTCTTCCACCATTTATCGGCAAGATAAAATAAGAAATCAGGTCACGTAACAATCTTGTATAGGATCATGACAAGACTAGACTGATTGAACTCTATCCAACATTTTACGACCAAGCAAGGAGTACGGCTTGATACTTTAACTAACTAGGATTGTCACAAGCCTTAGTTACTAGCAAGATGCAGCGAGATTATTCTAACAGCCACAAGCCCTGCAGACCATCCAGGCTATCCGGACATAATTAGGGGTTGAATTCTAGTGGGTACATCGTCCAAGAAACGCATGTACCCTTAGTTGACTTAGAGGGTGCAACATATGACAGTATGCTAGAAATATGCCCTACTCGACGGCAGGCTACAGATCCCAAGTGGGGCGCCCAGATAACGGGATTGCCTGTAGCTGGGAAATCTCTTCATGACTACTGTATTATTCTAGTTATTAGCCTTAGCCATTTATAGTAGGTACCCCTGACCGTGGTACTTAGGGATCCCTATCCTAGACATGATGTAAGACAAGATGGGTTCATTTGTACAAGCACAATCGTCTACGGTGTTCAGGTCATTCATTCTTGTCATGTCAGGCTAGCTGTCGTAACAGCTTGTCAAGATATATCATGTCAGTTTACTTGGCAGGAGTGCGCCACGGTGGGCCAAAATCAAGAATTATCATGTCAGGTTTATTGTTAGGAGTGCGCCACGTCGGGCCACTATTATGTCATGTTTATTTGTTAAAAGTGCACCACAACGGGTCACCATCTTGTCAGGGAACATATTAAAATTTATGGCACAAGCATACAAGTGGCAATTAAATATTAGCAGGGGCAAGGGCTGTGGGAGACTCATGCGGTTCAGGAAAATTAATGGCCATGCCGCCAGCAAATAATAGGCCATATGCGGCCAGCAAGTTGCATGCAAACAAATACAAGCAATTAATTTAATTCTAATAGGCTTGCAAGAAAATGCTTGCAAGGCCATGCAAGAAAGTAATTAAACTTAATGCACGTGCATGCAAGCGGCCATACAATTAATGGAGGGGGAGAGCATATGCGGTCAGCATATAAATGGAGCCATGCAACAGTGCATATGCGGGTAGCTAAAATAAGCATGCAAGCAATTACTAAATGCCATACAAGCAATTATTCCATGCAAGCAAAATGCGTGCAAGCATTTAAATGGCCATGGCCATGCGGCCATAATTGAATAAAAGGCCATTGGCCTATGGGGCCAGCAATCACTAGGCCATGCGGCCAAAAATATATTTGGCCATGTGGCCAGGATATAAATGGCTATGCAGCCAACATTAAATGTGCTTATGTGGCCAACATAAAAAATGTGCTTATACGGCCAGCAAAAAAAATGTGCTTATGCGGCTCAATGATTGGCCTATGCGGCCAAGATATATAAATACATACAGCCTTGCATTATTTGCTAAGGCTAAAGCATGCAAGCGAATGCGGCCAATTAATGATGGCCATATGCGGCTCAGTACTGTATATATGTATGCGGCCACAATACCACTTGTATATGCATGCGGCTACAAACTCAATATGTATGCATGCTAGCTAAAACATGCTAGCTAAAAGCATACTAGCTAAAGCATAATGCACTAAGTATATAAGCAGGCTAATGCATGCTTGCATTAAAATATAGTTGGTATTAAATATACTTGGTAGCCTATGCGGCTCAATACTGAATCCATGCGGCCACTTTAGTTGGCCATGCAAATTACACCAACTCTCTTCTACATGCAAAAGCATCAAATGGCCATTAATATATTAATCTCTCTTATGCATGCAAAAGCATGCAGCTATAATATTTGAGTTGGCCATATGCGGCCAGGATTAGAGTTGGCCATAGGCCAGCATATATTAATACCCATGCAAGCTACTGCTTGCATATAAGCATGCATAAGCATGCAAAATGCAATTAATGCTAAGGCCAAAGCTAAATAATTACGGCTAATGGCAAATATCTAATGCAAGCAAATATTTAATGCTAATGGCGAAAAGGCCCATGCAGCTAGGAATAACAAATAGCCATGCGGCCAAGAATGGCCTATGCGGCTCAGGATAAAGTTGCATGCAAATACATACAAGCTTGCAAGCAACTAATTAATACAAGCAACTAATATAAAAAGGGCCATGCAATTAATTAATGCTCATGCGGCCAGAAGCTAGAAATGCTCATGCGGTCAGAAGTGAAATTAATGGCTCCCGTAGAGAATATGTCCATTGAAAATACCATGGCCTCCATGCTCCACCAAACAACAATAGGAACCCAAATCCAGACTCCCGTAGTTCAAATTTGGACAAAATGGAATTCTTTACAACATGGAACCATCAACTAGCAAAAATATGCAAGTTTGATAGATCAAAACTCATAAAAATCCAAAATACCACAAAGCTAGATTTACAAAAAATTAACCATGGAAATAAAAAATGCTAAGTACTAAAGTGGGTTAGAAACACATGAGGAAGACAATAGAACAATAAAAATAGAGTTCCCCGTGAAGCAAGATACACTTGCCTAAGCTCTCCCTCCCTCTCTCATGTTGGTAGAGAAGTAATGGTAGGGAGAAAGAAGAATAAATGAGGAGAGAGAAAAGAGTAGGAGGATATAAATGAAGAGGGTGGTGGTAGTAGGTGGGGGTTCGGTCCATCCAAAACCAAGCCAAGCAGAGCCAACAACAAGTCGAACCAAACCAAGAAGGAAATGCTAAAATAACCATTCAAGGAAATACACAATACGAGTCATGAATACATACACGTATACCAAGATACGAAATACGAACCACGGGCATTACAACTCTACCCACCTTAAAAGAATTTTGTCCTCGGAATTTAATCAAGAGGATAGAGATACAAGGACAAGCTATACTAAGCAATCAATCAAACAATCAATCTTGTGAGCAAGGAATTGATAGCATGAGGAAGAGGGAAGACATCATGCTAAGAACCTCTCTGTCGGTTCTGAATCTGAGCTTGGACCAGGGCATACTGCTGGGGTATCTACTGTTGGAAGACTTGTACCTGAGGTAGCAATGGCCTCGGGGGCTGGTACTGCTGCTGCTGCTGTACTGGTGCTGGTCCCCTTACCGAAGGACTAATCTGGACCGATGATAAACTGGCCCTATTCGAACAGGATCATATCTTGTGGTCCGGTACCCCCACAAGCCAAACATAATTCATGTGCTCTGTGACACTCTGCTACCACATGTCCTGGCTTCCCACAATGAGTGCAGCCCATTGCGGAAGACTGCTTCTGCTTCTGTTGCTGAGGGGACGTCGGAGTCGAATGCTGAACCGACGTAACCGAATCCGCCCTTCAGAAAACTCCAATAGTCAAAGCCCTAGCTGCCGGGGCTGGTGCTGAAGACTGGGTCATCTGGCCGTGAGATCGCTTCCGACCATCGGTCCTGTCCACGATCCTATGGAAGGTATACTCGTGCCTCCTAGCTGCCCTTAATACCGTATCAAAAGTCTGATGCTCAAACTGCTCCACCGCCAGCAAAATCTCTAGGTGGAGTCCCTGCTGAAACCGCTGGGCTCTATCGAACTTGGTCGCCACCAAGGTGGGAGCAAACCGACTAAGCCTGAAAAACTCGACCGCATACCCATCGACCGTCCTGTCCATCTGCTTCAAATTGGTGAACCTGGTCTGTAGATCGTACTGAGCTACAACATCGAAGTACTTGGTCTGGAATCTCTCTCTGAATACTGCCCATGAAATAGAGGCCACTAATCCCAAAGCCTGCGCCGTCCACCAGCTGCGGGCAAGATCCAGTAACTGTAGGCGCACCACGGCCACCTTCTCGTCTTCTGGGGTCCTGGCTGCTTCTAGAATCACTTTTGTGTCCTAAAGCCATGCGTTAGCAGCGATAGCATATTTGCTGCCATCGAAGAATGGAGGGTTCATGCGCTTAAAACTGTTCGCTGTACTGTTCCCATAATGTCTACCTCTACCCAGAGCATTTGCCACTGCCTGATGTAAGGCATCTCCTCGGCGATCTTGAGAAGCTAACAATGATCTGATGAGACTTACCAAGGTACCATCATCAGGCTCTGCAGGCTGAACTGGTGGCTCTGGACCCTCAGTAGGTATATCTATGGAAGTTACTCCTGAATGCTGGACTTGATCCCCAGGTTGTTGCTGATCCATAGGAGGAGCTCCGCCTTGCTGATCGACAGGTCCAGGAACAATATCGCTGAAGAAGACGACATAAGGAACAATAAGGAAGGACCAGGACAAATCAACGATTATAAGCATGTGATTAGGACAAGAATTTCAGAAATTCAGAGAATACGAACAGAGATCAAGGGCGAGTACTGATTGAGACATCTATTCGGTAAACCCTCACATATCTTGATTTATAAGACCTGCATGGGCCATCACTTAAACCATGTCACGCCCTAGAACCAGAATACTAGAGAGTGGGGGCATACATAGCCAGCTACATATAATGAAATAGAATCCACCTCACTATACGGTCACGGCTGTCTAGATATATGAGGGTTTAACTACAAGCCATCAGTCTCCTATAGTCAAGAACAAGCCTAGTGTCTCGATCACAAGCAAGCAAATAAATGTTACAAGATGTAAGATCACCAAATATACAATAGTAAGGCATCCCAAATATTACATATTCAGCTGATCATGGAGCTAGTCGTACAAAATATCAGGACTAGCAAGAGTTTAGTCATATATGATCAACCCTAGGATTTGTCAATCATGTTATAGCCCGTAGGAAGACAGTAAGTAAAAATGTAAACGAGCTAACACTTGCTCGACGGCTAAATGCCTCAAAAGAATAATTCTACAATAGAATGGGAGAGCCAAAATAAACCCACTCGTTGTCAGGATTCCGTCTAGTGGTCACCATCTGGCTAGAAAGTTGGTAAATCCTTGGGAGCTGCTCCGGTATCTGGCCATACAAAACCAGCTGGATCAGACCCCAGAAAGAGCAATTACCACAAGGGAGGCTTCACTTAGGAACTAAAACCAGCAATTAGCATAAGAGTATAATTACTTAATAAAAGACAATAATTAAGGAAAAGCATAACATGTGATATACGATGAGATAACCATGGGACTATTCAGATAACCAGGTTACAAACCGTAAACCAAACAAGGACCGGGGTTGTAACCCTTCATCTGAACGGAACTTGGTTTCTCCCACCATTTATTGGCAAGATAAAATAAGAAATCAGGTCACGTAACAATCTTGTACAGGATCAAGACAAGACTAGACTGATTGAACTCTATCAAACCTTTCACGGCCAAGCAAGGAGTACGGCTTGATACTTTAACTAACTAGGGTTGTCACAAGCCTTAATTACTAGCAAGATGCAGCGAGATTATTCCAACAACCATAAGACCTGCAGACCATCCAGGCTATCCAGACGCAATTAGGGTTGAATTTAAGTGGGTACATCGTTCAGGAAATACATGTACCCTTAGGTGACTTAGAGGGTGCAACACATAATAGTGTGCTGGAAATGTGTCCTACTCGACGGCAGGCTACAGATTCCAAGTGGGGAGCCCAGATAACGGGATTGCCTGTAGCTGGGAAATCTCTTCATGACTACTATATTATTCTAGTTATTAGCCTTAGCCATTTACAGTAGGTACCCCTGACCGTGGTACTCAGGGATCCCTGTCCTAGACATGATGTAAGACAAGACGGGTTCATTTGTACAAGCACAATCATCCACGGTGTCCAGGTCATTCATTCTTGTTATGTCAGGCTAGTTGTCGTAACAGCATGTCGAGATATATCATCTCAGTTTACTTGTCAGGAGTTTGCCACAATGGACCACTATCAAGAATTATCATGTCAAGTTTATTGTCAGGAGTACGCCACGTTAGGCCACTATCATGTCATATTTATTTGTCAAAAGTGTACCACAATGGGTCACCATCTTGTCAGAGAACATAATAAAATTTATTGCACAAGCATACAAGTGGTAATTAAATATTAGCAGGGGAAAGGGCTGTGGGGAACTCATGCGGTTTAGGAAAATTAATGGCCATACGGCCAGCAAATAATAGGCCATATGCGGCCAGCAAGTTGCATGCAAACAAATACAAGCAATTAATTTAATGCTAATAAGCTTGCAACCAAATGCATACAAGGCCATGCAAGCAAGTAATTAAAGTTAATGCACGTGCATACAAGCGACCATACAATTAATAGAGGGGGGAGCATATATGGCCAGCATATAAATGGAGCCATGCAACAGTGCATATGCGGCTAGCTAAAATAAGCATGCAAGCAATTACTAAATGCCATGCAAGCAATTATTCCATGCAAGAAAAATGCATGCAAGCATTTAAATGGCCATGGCCATGCGGCCATAATTGAATAAAAGGCCATTGGCCTATGGGGCCAGCAATCACTAGGCCATGCGGCCAAAAATGTATTTGGCCATGCGGCCAGGATATAAATGGCTATGCGGACAACATTAAATGTGCCTATGCGGCCAGCACAAAAAATGTGCTTATGCGGCCAGCACAAAAAATGTGCTTATACGGCTCAATGATTGGCCTATGCGGCCAAGATATATAAATACATGCAGCCCTGCATTATTTGCTAAGACTAAAGCAAGCAAGCGAATGCGGCCAATTAATGATGGCCATATGCGGCTCAGTACTGTATATATGCATGCGGCCACAATACCACTTGTATATGCATGCGGCTACAAACTCAGTATGTATGCATGCTAGCTAAAGCGTGCTAGCTAAAAGCATACTAGCTAAAGCATAATGTACTAAGTATATAAGCAGGCTAATACATGCTTGCATTAAAATATACTTGGTAGCCTATGCGGCTCAATACTGAATCCATGCGGCCACTTTAGTTGGCCATGCAAATTACACCAACTCTCTTCTGCATGCAAAAGCATCAAATGGCCATTAATATATTAATCTCTCTTATGCATGCAAAAGCATGCGGCCATAATATTTGAGTTGGCCATATGCGGCCAGGATTAGAGTTGTCCATAGGCCGTCATATATTAATACCCATGCAAGCTACTGCTTGCATATAAGCATGCAAAATGCAATTAATGCTAAGGCCAAAGCTAAATAATTATGGCTAATGGCAAATATTTAATACAAGCAAATATTTAATGCTAATGGCCAAAGGCCCATGCGGCTAGGAATAACAAATGGCCATGCGGCCAAGAATGGCCTATGCGGCTCAGGATTAAGTTGCATGCAAATACATGCAAGCTTGCAAGCAACTAATTAATGCAAGCAACTAATATAAAAGGGCCATACAATTAATTAATGCTCATGCGGCCAGAAGCTAAAAATGCTCATGCGGCCAGAAGTGAAATTAATGGCTCCCACAGAGAACATGTCCATAGAATATACCATGGCCTCCATGCTCCACCAAACGACAATAGGAATCCAAATCCAGACTCCCATAGGTCAAATTTGGACAAAATGGAATTCTCTACAACATGGAACCATCAACTAGCAAAAGTATGCAAGTTTGATAGATCAAAACTCATGAAAACCCAAAATACCACAAAGCTAGATTTACAAGAAATTAACCATGGAAATAAAAAATGCTAAGCACTAAAGTGAGTTAGAAACACATGAGGAAGACAATGGAATAATAAAAATAGAGTTCCCCCGTGAAACAAGATGCACTTGCCTAAGCTCTCCCTCTCTCTCTCAGGTTGGTAGAGAAGTAATGGTAGGGAGAAAGAAGAATAAATAAGGAGAGAGAAAAGAGTGGGGGGATATAAATAAAGAGGGTGGTGGTGGTAGGTGAGGCTTCGGTCCACCCAAAACCAAGCCAAGCCGAACCAACAACAAGTCGAACCGAACCAAGAAAGAAATGTCAAAATAACCATGCAAGGAAATACGCAATACGAGTCATGAATACGTACACGTATACCAAGATACGTAATACGAACCACGGGCATTACAATATCCTAAGTATTAGATGTTGACCACTAATTTAAGTTTGACCACAACCCTAGAAGCTTAAACTTGACTCCTAGTTTGACCCAAGGTGGACCAGGGTTGACTTAGAGTTGACCAAGAGTTGACTTGACCTAGATTGACTTAGAAATATGTAGATTGCATTATAAATTTCTATCATTTCGAATTGAACTCTTTATAACATGTGTCGATCTAATTAGGACTCTGTGACATCAGTTCGAACATCTATTCATATCAGTCATTCAGGGTATCAGGCAAGTACATTATCTGATAGTTTTTTCATTTACTTGGTGATTATTGTATTTCATTTCTTGTTAGTTCTATTTGATATCTACTATAAGTCTTGGCACGATTGTACACGGATTGGTATTGTCATTGGATCTTCAGTCATGAGATGTTACCTTACATCATCGATGATATCGAATACTGTTCTCATTGGTATTGGATAACATTGAATAATATTGAACAGCACTGGCTAATATTGGATAACATTGAATAAAATTGGCTAATATTGGATAATATTGAATAACAATGGCTAGTGAAGTGTAATGATTTTGGATCCATCGTATCAGTCGGGGAGGGGGTAATATTAGTTAGATATGTGATCAAGAACTATCGGCTAATAGTGTTTATCATCGGCTACTAGCTAAGCATACATTGCACGTATGTTTGAGCTAGCTTTTCTTAGTGTAAATCATTGAATATCCTAGGCCGATCACCTATCCAACTAACAGTTATTTTCCATTAGTGTAAATCATTGAATATTCCAGGCCGATCATATGTCCAACTAGACGTACCTACGTTCTTGTGCCCCTAATCAGGGTGCGGGTCGTGACAGAAGGATATTTCGAAGATAGCTTTCCTGACT
This sequence comes from Iris pallida, assembly GCA_029216955.1. Lineage (NCBI taxonomy): Eukaryota > Viridiplantae > Streptophyta > Magnoliopsida > Asparagales > Iridaceae > Iris > Iris pallida. The sequence continues at coordinate 2,571,499 of JANAVB010013395.1, forward strand.
AGGTATGGGCACTATGAGTTTCTAGTGATGATGTTTGGTTTAACCAATGCGCCTGCAGTGTCCATAAACCTGATAAACAAGGTATTCAATCAGTACCTGGACAAGTTAGTGGTAGTTTTTATAGATGATATCTTGGTTTATATTAAGAGCTATGAGGAGCATCTCAGGACCGTGCTGGAGACATTACGAAAGGAGAGGTTGTACAATGTGTCTTTTTTGGGTCATGTTATTACTGGTGATTGACTATTAGTTGACCTACAGAAGATCATCGCAGTTGAGACGTGGCCTACGCCTATATCAGTTACGGAGGTTAGGAGTTTTTAGGACTTACCAAATATTATCGGTGGTTCATAAAAAACCTATCGATGATTGCCGAGCCTATGACGCATTTGACGCGTAAGGATCAAAAGTTTATTTGGACTGGAGAGTGTCAAAAAGAATTTGATGAGCTGAAAAAATGTTTGGCGATGGCACCTATCTTAACTCTTCCTACGGGATATGGAGGGTTTATCATTTATAGAGATGCGTTTGAGATCGAATTAGGATGTGTTCTGATGCAGCATGGCAAGATTGTGGCATACGCATCGAGGCAGTTGGGGACTCATGAGAAGAACTATATGACACATGATTTAGAGCTAGCTGCAGTGACTTTTGCACTAAAGCTATGGAGGCACTACCTATATGGGGAGCGAGTCGCAATTTTTACTGATTACAAGAGTCAAAAATACGTCTTTACTCAAATAGAGCTAAATATGAGACAAAGATGTTGGCTGGAGTTGATGAAGGACTACGAGATCGAGCTACAGTATCACCCTGGCAAGACGAATGTGGTAGAAGATGTCTTGAGTAGAAGGCCTATTGCATACTTTTTGATGACTCAGCGTCGCCTATTGGAGGATCTTTAGGAGCTCGGAATAGAGATTATATTGCCATGTATGGATGGACATTTAGCTAACCTTGAGGTTCAGTCTTCATTGGTAGAGAGGATCAAGGCATCCCTATATACATATGCTAAATTCCAGAGTCTCTGAGAAAAGACAGACGTAGGCATACAGACCGGACTACGAATTCACGAGGAAGGGACATTAAGGTACAGAGATCGCTTATATGTTCCGAGTGGAGAGTTGCGTCAAAAGTTGATGACGAAGGCGCACAATTCAGTATATTCTATCTATCCTAGAGGTACAAAGATATACCCAGATTTGAGATAATACTACTAGTAGAATGAGATAAAAAGGGAGATTGTTAGATTTGTGGTGAGATGTTTGGTCTGTCAGTAGGTCAATGACGAGCATCAGAGATCGGCAAGACTATTATAACAACTTTTTATTCCTGAGTGGAAGTAGGATCATATCACGATGGACTTCGTCACTAGATTCTCGAGGAGCCCTAGTAGAAAGGATGTAATTTGGGGGATCGTTGACTGACTCACCAAGTCGACACATTTCCTGCCTTTTAGATTTGGGCAATCCATAGAGATTTGGGCTGATATGTACATGAGACAGATTGTATGACTGAATGGAGTACCGGTCAGTATCGTGTCTGATCAAAATTCGAGGTTCAAATCTCATTTCTGGAGGAGTATGCAGGAGAGCCTCGGGACTCGACTGAACTTCAGTGCTTCATATCACCCTATATAGATGGCCAGTCTAAATAGACTATTCAAACATTGGAGGATATATATGCTTAGAGTATGCATGCTTGATTTTGGAGGATCTTGGAAGGACCACCTATACTTAGTGGAATTCTTGTACACTAACAGCTACCAGACCAGTATTCATATAGCACCATTCGAGGCACTTTATGGAAGAAAGTGTCGTTCTTCCCACTACTAAAATAACAACTTTTAGCGACGTCCGAATACGTCGCTAAAAAAGGAAAATCTGTCGCTAATTTCTATTAGCGATGTATTTAGCGACGAAAATTGGATGTCGCGTATATGCTTGTCGCAGATTACAATTTCGTCGCAATTCGTCGCTAGTTGCAACGTCACATTTGTGTCGCTAGACGTCGCAACATTAGCGACAGATAGAGACGTCATCATACGTCGCCACTATAGCGACGTAGGGCGACAACTTAGCGACGCCGTCAACTTTATATATGATGACATGGCATGGCAGCCACGTCAGCATTTTAGCGACGCCGAGCGACAACTTTAGCGACGTCAGCTTTCAGGTGGTCATATGCAACGTCAGCAGTATAGCGACGTATAGCGACGTTACGTTACTATTTGGCGACGTATAGCGATGTGTTCTCTACGTCGCAAAACGTCGCAGAACGTCGCTATACGTCGCAGATGTTATAAAAAAACTAAAAAAATTGGTATTTTTGCTATGCTGTGTGTCTGTGTTCACATTCACTGTAAACACAGACACACATCATCACAAAAATACACATTATATTTTTTTAAAATTTGGGCAGCACCTCCTTTGTATATCAGATCATCGCTTATAACCCAGCGTAGGTATATTTGTCCTCCCCGTCGCAGATATCATCATAATTAACAGTCTCCCATCATAAGAGTCTATAACTAATAGATGAATAACAATCTCCCATCATAACAGTCTACAACTAAATATCATACATGTACTCAATAAAAATACCAACAAATTAAATATCACCAACATACATGTCCAACAAACATACATGTCCAACAAACATACATGTCCAACAGAGTCAAATAATATTCAAAATCAGTGTACAGAACGGTGAATGGGCCCATAGGGCCAATAAATACGAAGATGATAAAAAAAATCTACTGGATCACTGAGGACCCCTGCCGTGCATCTGGGATAGCATGTACTCATACTGCTCCTGTGTGAGCTGCACCATAGGGGCAGTAGGAGGCAGTGCAATGTCTGGAGTCGGCGCCCTCGATGGACTGGGAGGACGTATCTGCTCCAGCTCTCGCAGTCGCTCACCATAAACAGCAAGGGTACTCACCACCCTCTCAGTACTCGCCTCAAGCGAAGCCGATACCTGAGTGAGTGAGGCAGACATGCTCCTCTGCGATCCCTCTAGCTCGACCTGTCTATGCTCTGTGCGCTGTGTAGACTCGGTGAGCGTATACAAGCTGGCAGCTGTAGCCTGCTGCAGATTCATCAGCTTCTGTATACTGCGCTTGACCGCATCAAATCGTCCGATGACGATCGGAGGGTCGGATCGTCGCTCGACCGCATCAGAAATCTGCTGCTGCAACTCACGACACAGCACCTCGATCTGACGATGAATATCCTGAGCTCGTGACGACGCCTGCAAAGCCTTTGACTGTGCACTGACAGAGGGGCCCGGGATGACTCTGAATCCAAATACGCGCCGTAGGATCCCGTACCGTAGTACGTACCCTTCTGAAGACCGCCAACGGCGGTCATCCAGAGCTCGTCCGACGATGGAGCTGTAGGCGGCTGGGAGGAAGTACCATCCCCTCCCTCTGCTGGCGCACTAGCAGCAGCAGTCGCCTCCTCCTGTAGCTGAACAAACTCGGCCTAGAACACGTTTGCTAACGTGTAAGTGTTTGCTAAAGTCTATATTGATATCTATTTTCCTGTTTTCTAATTTATAGTAAATTAATATAAAGAATAGAACGTACATATGCCTGCGTCGTCCTCTCGTCAATGAACTCCCCAGCCCTCTGATGGGTGACCAGGAAGACGGTCACCATGTTCAGGTCCTCACCCTTTTTTACTTGTTAAAATATATTATCTATTATTAGTATTAAATATTCTATCGAACTATATATAAATTAATGTCCGTCATAGGAAATATACCAGACGATGAAAATGCTCCGTCATCAGAATGGAGCCACCACACCACTTACCGACGCTCGATCGCGCCACCTTGGCCTTGTCAGACCGCTCCTGGTACTTGGGCTCGCTGAATCTAGCCTTCATCGCAGTCCACTGCTCTGGCGTGATCCAACCATGGATCGACTGTCTGGAGCGATCACGAGACTTCTGGTCGTGGATCGCATCACGGATGAGCTTGGCTGCGACGACAGAAAATTGGCCCTCGATCTTCGCCGCCCGGTGTGGTGGATAGAAATAGGTCCTCTACAAGAAGTAAAATAGAAAAGTTGTATAATATACACAAATAATTATTAAAATTAAAAAATAAACAAATTTTTTACCTTGAAGTGGGCGAACCAAAAGGCCTTCCTATCTGCGGGAGGATCTGTGTAGTTAATCCAAGGTCCACCATAGTTCTGCCTCAGAAATACCCCCAGCTGTCTCTGTACTGCAGAAGGCCGATATCTATAAAATAATAATTTTCATGAATATATATGTACATATAATCATTTGAGAAATATATATTAATTAATTAACTTACTTCATAGGCCTGTCCGTCCAAATCTCCATATGCGTCTCGCCCGGGGGAGCGCATGGAGAGTCGCTCTCACCTCCTGCTCGGGCAGGATCAGTCTGATCGCCGTCCTCCATATGCTCGGCGTCGGCTCCCCCCATAGAGCCGTCGGCAGAAGGAATGTTGGACGGGAGATCAGGGATGCTGGACGCGGGATCAGGAAGGCTAGATGACGAGGAAGGAGTCACCAACCTGCTGGAACTGCCCTGTCCTGGTAATGGACCGGGAATAGAACGATATAATGGTGTACTCGGAGATGAGGATGAGGGTACGGAATCTCTATCCCCAGCCCGAGGCTGACGGGACTGCCTAATATAAAATTCTCCGCATCGTCCAGATTGTCTAGTCATACCTGATAATAACATATGACAAAAAAACAAAAAAAACATATTTATATGATAGATATCACAGATTTTTGAAAAATATCATAGTCACAGATAAAAGTGTCAATAAAGTGTCATAAATTTATATGATAGAAGTGTCACTAAAGTGTCAAATATGATGATAAAACAAACGTACAGATTTAATCCTCTTCTGAAAATTCATATAGTTCGTTTAGCTCATCTACTTCTTCTTCTTCTTCTTCTTTTTCTTCTTCCTCCTCCTCCTCTACATCTTCACTTTCATCTGCATCTTCCTCTTCAGATAATTCTACTTCTTCTACACAATTAGATGTGTAATGAGGAACTTCCGTCGTGTCCACTTCTATAATATTTGTTACAAGAGGTAGTTCATCCTCTTGATAAGCTATATCGTCAACCTCAAAGGTATTTCTCCCTTTGGTCTTGCATACTGCCCACCAGTCCGACCTTGTTGTTTCCCGTTTAGGATAACTTGTGAAGTACACGAGCTGAGCCTGACTTGATAGGACAAATGGTTCATAGGCTTGATATCGACGCCGATAGTTTATATCAACAAGACCGTGCTTGTCTACTTTCCAACCTTGACCTTCAATCGGATCGAACCAATCACACCTGAATAACACAATCTTAGCAGGCTCTATTCCATAACTATATGTCAGCTCCACGATCTCCCATAGCACGCCATAGAAATCGTTGCTCGTATCAACATCTTTGTAGTTCGAAGATCTGATACACAAACAGCTGTTTTTGGTGGAGTCGAGATCCACAAAGTTGTCTCTGATCGGGCAAGTTATTGACTTGAACCTAAACCCATTAACACAGTAGCTTGGCCATATTTTTGTAGAATAAATTGGTCCCTTGGCTAGCGTTCTAATATACTCATTCTCAAGTCTTGCGTATGGACGATCGACCTAAATACCACGAAAGAAGCAATTAAGCTCATTCTCAATCAAGTGCATATAAAGAAAGGTAGTTACAGAGTTATCAAGTCTTACATATGCACTCAACCATGATGGAAAATAACACCTCATTTCTTGTTCTAGTTCTTCTTCTGTTATGTGTGGCCTACCTGACCTCACATCATCATTAAATATGCTGAAGACAACATCGTTCAATTAATGTAATATTATAATAATTAACACTATTAAAATAATGTAGACGTATTAATTACTTACCCCTCCAGTTTCTCTACTTCCTCTTCGTCGCAGTTGAGTAATACATACACCTGAGCAGCCCTTAGCTCATCATCGTTCAGATATCTCTTCTTCATTTTACCCGATGGCTTTCCTGGAGCATTGAATACCTTCAGTATTGTATCATTACTTTCATGATCTCCGTCGTCGTTTCTGGAAGCTCTCGTTCTATTAGTTGCAACATGAGGCTTGAAATACATCGAACAAAAGTTTGTAATCTTCTCGAGAACATAGGCTTCACAAATAGAACCCTCGACCCGTGCCTTATTTTTTACCTTTCTTTTTAGGTGATTCAAATTTTGCTCGAACGGGTACATCCATCGATATTCGACGGGTCCACCAACACGTGCCTCATAGGATAGATGAATCGGTAAATGTTTCATAGAGTCGAAGAATCCAGGAGGAAACACCCTCTCTAGTTTGTACAGTATTACCGCAATGTCCTTCTCTTGCTTTTTTAGACGATCAACGAGCAATTTCTTAGAATAAAGATCCCTGAAGAATATGCTAAGCTCCGTCAATGGATCCCAAACTGCCTGTGGTAAGAATTCCTGAGATATAATCGGAATTAACCCTTCCATGAATACGTGACAGTCATGGCTCTTCACACCTGTCAATTTGTTTTCCTTCGGATCGACACATCTTTTCAGATTTGACACACATCCGTCTGGAAATTTTAGGCCCTGGATCCACCGACAAAGTCTCACTTTATCCTCCTTGTCCAGCGAGAAAATTGACTTCGGCAGGAACTATTTTCCATTCTGCTCTATCAAATGCAACGTAGGGCGTTTGCATATTTCTTCTAAGTCCAACCTGGCCTTGGGATTGTCTTTCGTTTTTCCCTTTATGTCCATCACAGTATTAATTATGTTATCAAACACATTCTTCTCAATATGCATGACATCAAGATTATGTCTGATCAGATTGGTACTCCAGTATGGCAGATCCCAGAATATGCTCCTCTTTGTCCAGTTATGATCTCTACCAAATCCATCGCACTTGTACCCAGTTGTAGGATCTTCGATAGCACTTGGAAAATCTCTAACCTCCTCCCATATCGTGGCTCCGCACCACCTTGGCGGTGGATCACCCTTCTCTATAACGCCGGCACGGAATGCATTCCTGTTCCTTCTGAACGGATGATCTTTTGACAGAAATTGTCGATGACAATAAAAAAAGCACGGTTTTCCTCCATGTTTCAAGCGAAAAGCCTTACTACGGTCCATGCAATACGGACATGAGAGACGGCCATGAGTGCTCCATCTAGATAACATTCCATAGGCCAGAAAGTCGTTGATGGTCCACATAAGGGTTGCCTTCATCTGAAAATTCTGCTTCCTGGAAACATCGTACGTGTTAGCGCCTACTTCCCATAACTGATTCAACTCATCTATCAAAGGCTATAAGTACACATCAATGTTCCTCTTGGGATTGTTCGGACCAGGAATTATAACGGTTAGAAACATGTACTGAGTCTTCATGCACATCCAAGGCGGTACGTTATACGGAGTGACAATCACAGGCCAGCACGAATACTGGGATCCCGAAAGACCAAAAGGAGTAAAACCGTCAGAAGATAGCCCCAACCTGACATTATGCGGATCTGAAGCAAAATCAGGATATACTCGATCAAAGTGCTTCCATCCTTCTCCATCGGATGGGTGATCCAACACTCCTTCAATCTGTTCTCGCATGTGCCAACTTATATTTTCGGCCGTCTCTTTCACTATAAATAATCTTTGCAACCGCGACGTTAAAGGCAAGTAGTGCATTGAATCGGTCGGTCTTCTTGCACCGGTAGACCTTCCTGTACTAGTTGTCTTATAGCGATCAGCACCACAAAATCTGCACACATCTGCGTCCTTGTCGTCTTTGTAGTACAACATGCACCCATTGCGACAAGAATCAATTTTCTCGTATCCCATCCAGAGCGATCTCACCATCCTCTTAGACCGGTAGAAGTCTTTTGGCAACTTAGCACCCGCCGACAAGATCTCTATAATCAACTCCAACACTCGGTTGTAGCATTCTTACGACATGTTAAAATCTGACTTAATGCTCAACAGTCTTGTAACCACCTCCAACGGTGAATGATCCTCACAACCAGGATACAATGGAGTCCTTGCATTTTCCAGCAACTCCATGAACTGTACAGTATCGACGTTTGGTGCCTCCTCGGGTGCATCATGAATGAAACTAGGCCCCGCTGCGTCGAAAACCATTTTCACACACCCGTTGTCGTATGCATGATTATCTGAAACAAAATTAGGTCCCGCATGCATATACGGCTCAACATAAGGCTCCGACTCTGATGCTAAAGACACAAGTTCTCCGTGTGCGGTCCACTGATAGTAATTAGGCATGAAATCCCTCGAGTACAAATAATATGTCATTTCTACTTCTGGATAATATTTCACGTTATAATATTTCACACACGGACACTTAATTTTGGTACAGTCCATGTACTGAGGGAACACCTTAGCAAACTACAGAAACTGCTCTACTCCCGCTATGTATTCATCCCACACACCACACATATCATCAGGATGACGATTGTACATCCATGAACGATTCTGCAAGTAGTAATTCATATCCATTTGGAAATAATTCTGCAAAGATGGACACACATTATCCAATAGGCACAAATTCGTATATTTTGTCTTATTATGGGACACACATTAGTAGCGGACAGTTACGAATAACAATGATATACAATCTAGGTCAAACTAGGTTGTACTAAGTCAAACAAAGTCAACCAAGGTTAAGCTAAGTCAAACAAAGTCAAACAAGGTCAAAGTAGGTCAATGGTTGACCTATAGTTGACTTTGTCAACTCTTAGTCCAATCTAGGTCAGATGTTGACTCTACTTTGACTTTCAGTCAAAATAGTCAACCTTGGTCAAACAAGGTCAAATCTAAGTCAAATATCCTATTTCTAGTCATTACCTACCAAGGTACCCTTTACCTTATCGCTATTGGTATCCCAATACCAATACCTTAAGTTGGTACCCTTTACCTTATCGCTATTGGTACCCTTTACCTTATCGCTATTGGTATCCCAATACCAATACCGCGGTAACATAGTTGGTACATTAAGGGTCTTTGACAAGATGATATGTTGCGAAAAGATATATCCTTATATATAGTTCTCCTACGGATTTTCTTTAACATTACATAGGAGAACTATAAGGATATATCTGTTCACAACATGTCACCTCCTCAAAGACCCTTAATGTGACAACCATCTCACCCTCTCAGTCATATCCCTGAGCTACGATGCAGCTGCAGGCATTTAACATATCACGGTTTATAAAAATAACTAATAAATCTCTATCCTAACTAATAAATTAATATCCTACTTTAACATCTAATAACTCTCATATTCCTGCAGCTACGATGCAGTTGCAGGCAGTTCCTTCTAACATAAACTAATATCCTAATCTAAACTAACCCTTTAACTGAAACTAATATCTAAACAATGCTAATCATGAACTGTACACTACTACCTAATGTTGACGGTATATAGGGCTGCAAATGAGCCAAGCCGTTCGTGAGCTGCTCGAAGCTTGGCTCGATAAAAGCTTGTTTGAGCTTGGTTCTTTTAGTAAACAAGCTGAGCTCAAGCTTTATTTTCGAGCTCGTTTAATAAATGAGCCAAGCTCAAGCTTAGAAGTACTCGGCTCGTTTGAGCTCGCAAGCTGGCTAATTTATGAGCTTGCGAGCTGGCTCATATAGAAGCTCATTTAGGAGCGCGTTTAGGAGCTTGTTTAGAAGCTCGTTTGTTCTTTGTTGAATTCTAATTTTATATATGTTTGTATAACAATATGGTTGTGTGCATTATATATTTATATATCCTTAATAATTGTTCTTAAGAAACTTTTTTAATTAAATTTTTATAAATAAATTGTTAACATTATAAGTACTTGAATTCAAACCTAACTAGCTTGAAATCGAGCTCGTACTAGCTTGAAATCGAGCTCGTACTAGCTTGAAATCGAGCTCGTTAAGCTTGAAATCAAGCCTAATGATCTTGAAATAAAGTTGAGTGATCTTGAAATCTAACTTAACATGCTTGATTTTGAGCTTATCAAGCTTGAATAAAGCTTGCTTGAATCAAGCTTGCTTATCAAGCCAAGGCCGAGCTCAAACCAAGCCAAGCTCAAGCTTAATATAAACAAGCTCGAGCCAAGCTCAAGCTCTAAAATAAAAAACTTACCAAGCTCGAGCTCGGGCTCGAGCTCGATTAATTCTAGTCAAGCCAAGCTCAAGGTTACAAGAGCTTGGCTCGGCTTAGCTCGTTTGCAGCCCTAACGGTATATATCGTCAACATTTCAGATTCTTAAAATGAATTTCAAATGGATTTTTGATTGTATATATATCTGTATTTGTGTGTATATACATTTTATACATATATATTTATATATGTATTTGTGTGTGTATGTAAGTGTGTGAGTATATATATATACATGTATATATGTAGATATGTGTATTTATATATATAAGTATATATGTATGTATTGTGTGTGTGTGTGTCCTGTGTCCTGTGTTACAAAGTCGTGTCCGAAATAGGGTTAGGGTCATGTCCCCTGCCCTCCTCCCCCTACCCCTGCACCCACCCATCCCTGCCCCTCCCCCTACCCCCCTCGACAGTAAGACCCCCCCTTCCCTGCCCCCCTAGACAGCAAGACCCCCCCTCCCCTGCCCTCCTCCACCTACCCCTACACCCACCCCAACCCTGCCCCCACCCCAACCCTGTCCCCATCGACAGCAAGACCCCCCCTCCGCCCCCTGCACCCACCCCCACCCCTCCCTCCCCCCTCGACAGCGAGACCACCCCAGCTAGGGTTAGGGTTCTCGTGTCCGTGTCTGTGTCTAGATAGCTAGGGCTAGGGTTAGGGTTTACCTGAGGAGGGTGGCTTCGTTGGAGGATGGAGGTGGCGAGGAGGGTGGCTTCTTCGGAGGAGGAAGGCGGCGAGGAAGGAGACTTCATCGGAGAAGGGAGGCTGGTCGCCGGAGGGAGGGGTCAGCGGGCGAGCGGGGTCGCCGGGGGGAGAAGGGAAGGGTGTCGCCGGAGGGGAGGGTTCGCCGGGGGAGATGGGAGAGGGGGATCGAGCGGGAAGAAAATTTGGGTGAAAATTTTGTGATTTCGATCGGGCCAGTTGCCCTATATGAAATAATTCAGCGACGTATAAAATATACGTCGCAAAACATCGCAATACAGCGACGTAATAAATATGTACGTCGCAAAACATCACCATGCAGCGACGTAATAAATACTACGTCACTGAACGTCGCTACTCAGCGACGTTCAGCGACGTGTAACACTAGAAGTCGCTATAGGCAATTATCAGCGACTGCTTTTTCTGCCGTCGCTAATATATGTCGCTATTCTAGCAGATTTTAGTAGTGTCCGTATATTGGAGTGATGTCCGAGAGAGACAGATTATTAGGCCAGAGTTAGTGGTCATCACAATTGAGGAGGTAAAGCATATTCAAGGTCACCTTCGGGCAACACAAGACATACAGAAGCATTGGGCAGATGCGCATCGCTGACCATTGGAGTTCAAAGAAGGCGATCACGTGTTCTTGAAGATCTCGCCTACCCAGGTTACTATCAGATTTGGAGCTAGAGGCAAGCTTAGTCTGAGGTATATCGGACCATTTAATATCTTGGAGCGTATTGGCGAGGTGGCTTAGAGACTTACATTGCCTACATTACTAGAAGGTGTGCATGACCTATTCCACGTGTTGCAGTTAAAGAGGTATGTAGATGACCCTAGTCACGTATTTGATCATTCAAAGATTACAGTTGGATCGAGCCTCTCATACGAGAAACAACTAGTTGAGATTCTCGACCGTAGCAAGAAGGTGTTGAGAGGACAAACTATTCGACTAGTCTGGATTGCATATAAGCATCATTAACTGGGCGAGTCGAGTTGGGACCACGAGGATTCTATTCGGGAGCGTTTGCCTCACCTGCTTGAGGACCAAGGTACGAACTTACATACTGCATTTTCATATTGCTTAACATTTCAATTCTTGTTCTTCCTATTTTCGTCAATATTCTTAATTTCGGGGACGAAATTCTTCTAAGTATGGGAGGATGTAAAAACCCTCCAATTTTGAACATATTATTATTAATATTAGGTTGAGAATTCAAATTTTTATGAAAATATCCTAGCCTAATTTACTTATTATATTAAAAAAAATCTGAACTCTTTGCTAATATATGTGTGGAGCAACAATTTCTTGCTCCTTGGCATTGCATGGGACTGTGTAGTCGTTGTCAAGGGCGGAACTACTGGTTGGCTGGGGTGGGCTCCAGCCCACCTAGCCAATCAAAAAAAAAGTAATTCTTATACAAGGTTCAACCATGTCTGTCCACCAATCCAGCCCACCGGAAAAGCCCTATCTGCCCACACAACAAAGAGAGTAAATTGGTTCTCTCTTTTACATCCTCACCCCCACGTTTAAACATCTTCTCACGTCCGCTCCCAAGCAGCCGAGGCAGAAAACCCTAATCCTTTTCTCCCCAAATCTCTAAAAAAACAGAGATTCTAAAAAAGAAAAAGGAAAATTCGACTTTTTGGCAGGCGGGAGCAGTTCGACAAGTCAATGGTCGGGAGGGCAACACGTGCGCAGATGGCGGCAGCCGCGAAGCAATCGAATGTCTTCCAACCCGTTTTGAAGGTGATGGTCGTTATTTTTTGTTGGCTGTTGGTGCACTGGCAAATAGGGTGATTGTTAGCGGATGTTTGGATTTGGTTATAGTTTGTAAGTTTCTTTCTCTTTCTTTCTCATTTTCTATACTTTGTGAACTTAGGAAAATGAAATTTTTGTTCAATACTACGATCACCGACACGGTACGACACACATAAAAGAAAAAAATGGACACCATGGCGCTTTTTGCGTGTCTTACTATAATCAGTGTACTTTGGAGTGGCCGTGTAGGATGTTTCCAAGACGACCCGACAGACACTGCACCAATTTTTTTAGCATGGTGCTTCCTAGGTTGCATACCAGTTTTGAGTTTAATTGGAGTGACATTATAATACCTAATCTTCTAGAGAACTTATATTTAACTGCAAATGATTTTGTTGTTGTGATTGGCATTGCAAACTGAACTCTGCCAATGTGCTAACAATTGTTTTTGTTAGCTATAGCTTGTTTGGGAGCAACAGCCGGTTGCTCATGTGATTCAATGTGGAATGATTTTTAGTCCCACATCGATAGGAGAAAGCATTTTGCTTTATTTAAAGTGCTAAACCCTTTTTATTGGCTAAGTGAGATTTGTGGGTGATCTGCTCAAGCTTAACATGTTTAGTTATGAATGTTAATTTTTTTTAGGACATTTTAAGTTTAGCCCAGAGTAAACTAAAATCCTGGCTCCGCCTTGGTCGTTGTGGCTCTGTAATGCAGCAAGCACGCCGTACGGCTACCAGCCCATCCGTCCATTCATTACCTACTCTCACTCCCTCTCTATATATCACCTACTTCATCCTCCCTAAACCTAAATATAAACCTAGCTGCCACCCTTACAACCAACGTCCCCACCTCTATCAGCCGCAGCAGACAGCAAGCCATCCATCGCTCGACGATGGAGCAGCACTGCAGTAACAGCAACAGGCTTGACGAGGTCGAGACGCTAGGTGATCCATCGCCTTTCTCGTGCATTCTACATCGACGCGTAGCCGGACACCTACTTCATGGCATTTTAAGTGTCGATACAGTTTGAACAAAAAAGGCGTCGGCGTCAACTGCCCAGTGGTGCGCACACTGTCGGAGCTCTGTCTTTCCCACTTCATCCTCTTGCTAGTGTCGGGTTCTTCCTCCAACATTCGCAGCTCTACTCCTACGACATGTCGAACCTATCTCTGTGAGTTCCTCTCAGACCCGATACCACCCATTCTTCGTAGATACTCTCGTTCCTTCCATGTTCTATATGTTTATGTTTTTCTTTTATTTCATTGTGACCTTGTGTTTCTGACTGTTGCACGAGTGACATAGGTTGCTTATGGTTGTCATATATAGATGTTTGGGTTGAAAGAAGTTGTATCAATGAATCATTTGAATGGGTATTAAATAACTGGATGTGAATATACAAGAGATTGAGATGTTTAGATTATATATGTGTATATACATATTTCTAGCATATATGACAGTGGGTGTGGTTTTCTCATATATGAATGGGGATGAATCATGGTGTATTAGTTTTTGTAATGTAAAGAAGTCATGGTTGTGAGAAAACTTATTATTCTACATATGTGATGTGTACATGCATTTGGCAGGTGAGGCGATCCAGGGTGTAGGTGTTTAAATCTACATATATGAAAGTGGGTAGTTTGGTGTATAACTAGGTAGATATTTAAGTGTGTCCTTAGTAAATACATGAGAGGAATAGGAAATATTGATTGTGGTGGCCCATACAGGTCAACGAAAACATTGTTTGGTTATATGACCGTACCAAACAAGCACGTATATAGGAACAGGAATAGTATCTCAACCACAACTTATTACCTCCTTTGACCTCAAACATTTTCGAACTCTCTTGATTGCTTGAATTGACTCATGTTTAAATCTGTTCTAACGTATCCTTACTTTCGTGCCAGCAATACGAACTTTCGAAGCAGACGTGTTTAATTTCTACCTTGGCTATCACATTTGGTGAGGCAGCCACTCAAGAGGAGCAGGTCCCACCACTGACCTCAGTTATCCCGTACCAGTCGGGACAGCAACAGACTACTACGACCCCGCCAATGGTACAGCAAGAGACACAGACCCAAGTACCCCAGTCAGCCAGACGGGAAACACTACTGTAGTACCACTAGGAGGGAATCTACCACCATCCCCACTACTAGCACCTCAGCAGTTTCCACCTCAGTTCGGACCACAGATGCCTCCACCACCGGCTGATGGAAACCCCACTACCCAGTTCATGTATGCTATGATGCAGGCTCAGTGGAAGCAGACTAAGCTGAGGAGGTAGAGCATGATGGCATTACTGACTAGACCCCCACCTTCACCTCCGGCTCCAGCCCCAGTACGAACTTCGCAATCTTATGAGGGCTCTATAAGGAACTTTATGGAGATGAACCCCAAGCCTTTCAAAGGTACGAGAAACCACTAGAGGTCTTCGCGTGGTTTATCGACACGGAGAAGCTACTGAAGCCGTCCCAGTTGCCAACAAACTTATGGATGACAGCAGTAGACTTATCTTAGAGGACAACGCTCACTATTGGTGAAAGGCAGAGTTGAGGAGACTAGGCACAGAGCAAACATGGAAGGAGTTCTATGACCTCTTCTATGAGAGATTCTTCCCTATTCATGTTCGAAAAGTCCTCTATGACCAGTTCCTCCATCTAAAGCAAGGAAACATGTCGGTGGACGAGTATGACACAGAGTTCAACCACCTGAGCAGATTCGGTGCGTCATTGATTCCGGCAGAACGGAAGAGAGCAAAGAGATTCAACCAGGGGCTAGCACCGGAGCTCAAGATACACTACTATACAGTCTCTAGTCTCTCATACAGCTATTCTGGAGAAAGCAAGTAGCCAGGAGTTCCTACGCAAGGAGATGCAGCAGACACAGAGACGCCCCGCTCCAACAATTGCACCGGCTAGGGTGGCTCAAGGTAGACCTATCAGGAGCTTACAGGACAGCAGCAGCAGAGGCCCACACCCTGTCAGAAGCCCACCTACAACTACTGCGACAAGTAAGGACACATCCTGAAGGATTGTCGAACTCGGCTTGGATTATGCTTGAGATGCGCGTTAGGTCAGAACAAGGTGAAGGATTGTCCCGAGTAGCAGGCCATAGTTTATGCTAAGCAGACCATGAGGCCGACAGCTCCAACACTCCGAGTAACCTCCATCATGTTCAGCAGGCACCGAGACTGATGGCACCAGCAGCAGGAGCACCATGCCCATCATTACCTCCCCAGTCAGTACAGTTCGACAGAGCTAGAGCTCAGGGCCCCAAACAGAAGTATGGGCAGGCCTTCTCGCTAGCACCTGAGGATGTTGAAGCAGAGGGAAAAGTCATAGCATGTATGGTTTAGTTGCTACAGTTACTATTATTACGTTATTTGACACTGGAGTCACACACTCATTCATAGCCACTAGCTTTGCCGCTAGACACAGTATCCCCACTACACCATTATCTAAAAATATTATAATCCTCACTGGAGGAGGAATAGCACCTATGAGTAACATTTGTAGGCTTTGTCCTATAGTGATATGTGGTAGAGAGATGAAGGCAAGATTTTTTATTTTCCCTATGCCAACTTTCGATGTAGTTCTTAGGATGGAGTGGTTGAGCCAGTATTATGCATCCCTTGATTGTCATAGAGGTAGCATTGTCTTTAGACCACCAAATGAGCCAAAATTTGAGTTTGTTAGAGGAGCGAAAGAAAGAAATGATCCACCCGCATTAGTGACTTACATGGAGATGGATGACATTCTTCAGCATCCTATCATCACTGAGTTCCAAGATATATTTCCCGAGGAGTTGTCAGGATTGCCACCCGACCGAGACATCGAGTTCTCTATAGAGCTCATTCTAGGAGCCGAGCCTATATCATCTCGGGTATACCGTTTAGCACCTAAGGAGTTGGTAGAGATGAAGACGCCAATAGACGAATTACTAGAGAAGGGCTTTATCCGTGCCGGTGCATCACCATGGGGAGCACCCGTCTTGTTCGTGCTAAAGAAGGACGGGACGATGCGCATGTGTATAACTGCCTATTTTTAAAAATGAGGGTAAATTTGTCATTTTCATATTCTAATATTTTTGTGTATATTTATTTATTAATATTGTATTTTGGGGATTAGTTTAGCCGGGTTTGAGTTTTGTCTAGTTTTGACTTGTGTTAGTGACCCGGGTAGTTTAGACTTTAGTCGGGACCCAAAGATTAGTTAGACATGACCTACAAACTCATATCATTAGGCTAGTACATTTAGACTAAACCCACATGACAAGTTTAGTTATTTATAGATTAGAAACTTAACCCTTTTGACCCCAAATCTTTGCATGACTTAGATTAACCAAAGGGGACCTATTAGGGGCATATTAGACACTTTCCATTGGCCCAAACCTAACCCTTATGGCAGCAAAGAGAGGGTTCCATCTCCTTTTCATTTGCAAAGTAGCCTCCATTCCTATTTTAGTGTTCTTCCCAATCTTGAGAGCAAATCTCATTGATTCATCTCTCAAATCTTCTCTTTTCTCCACCAAATTCTCTCATTCTTGCAAGGAGAGGGAGCTACAAGGATTATGGAGCCAAAAGCAAGGAGGGGTGTCCATTTGCTAGAAGAGTCCGTATCGAATTCGTGTCCTTTGGGTTATTCATTGGGAATCAACTCCCAATAGGTATGATCTCTCTCTCTAAACCTTCTCTATTTCATCTTTTCCTTACATATTTGTTAGTTTTGAACCCATAGGAGCCACCTCCATGCATGAACCACCATTAGAAATATTTTAAAGGCTCTTTTGAGTCATCTTTAGGAGTTTGGAATAGGTTTGTCGTCCCTCATGGAGAGATTCCAAAGGGGGCATTCCATGTGTTTGTATTTTTGCCCCATAGGCTTATTTGTCTTCTAATTTCAGATTTTTTATGTGTTAGAGAGTAGATTAACCATGGTTAGAATGTTTTGGTTTGTTCTCATTTGGATACCAATGTTTGAATCTATGTATTATGGCCTATAAGCCCTATTTTTATGTTAAAATATCAAATATTGTTATATTTATGGATGTGGATTGATTTGGGATTTTTTGTATATATATATAGATATGTGTCTTGTGTGTATGTGATAGAGTGTGGGTGTGTTAGGGTTAAGTTAGTGAGTTAGATAATCTAGTTAGTATCCTAGATAATATAGTTAGTATGCATTTCTTTTGTCCAAAACAACCCAAATTTGTAATAATTTTTATCCATGTTTTTAGTACCCAGAGCAACTTAGAAATGCCATAACTCCTAACTCAAGACTTCGATTAACATTCTATTTTTTTAAAGAACTGTATCGAAGTTAGCTTTTCAAATATAAATATTAACAGGCCAAAGTCGTTCTAGAACTTTCTGTAAAACGGTTTCAATGTCAACTGTCCGAAAGACGAACGTGTTTCGGTGTTTTTGCGATTCTGGGAGCTTCCGGACACGAAAATGCGATCCGTTTGAAGTTTCGGAAAGCTAATACGAAGGACTACGAAGCTATGTGAAGGACTACGACATAATTTAATCCTCGAATTTAATGAATAGGTCTAATAGGTGCAGTATTGGTTTTAAGTAGAAAATTGACTATACGACATGGATATTTTGTATATCCTATGAGCCTATGTAGTATGGATATCAAATGAATGTAGGTATCATAGGTTGTCAAAAATATGTATGATATAGTACATGATATAGTATATATATATATATATATATATATATATATATATATATATATATATTATTGTTAGGTAATATATGTTAGTATAGTTGTGTGTGTGTGTGTTTGAATGAGATAAGGATGTGGTGGTTAGTAGAGAAAAGTGAGATTGATAGAGGATATGTGCTAGTGTGTGTTTGATATTGTATAGATGGTAGTATAGTGTGTGTGTTGTGAATGTAAGAGAGTTGGGAGGATCATGACATCCTATTTGACTTGAGACTAGTGTGGTTTGTTGAGTGATTTACATTTTGGTTGAGTGGTAGTGTGTTTGTATATAGATGTGTGTGGGTATATTAGAAGAGAGGGAATGGATTTGGTATATGTGTTTGTATATGTGTTAGTGTTAGAGTGGAGAGGGATTTAGATGTTGTATGTATGGATATGTTAGTATGTTAGTGGTTATGTTAGAATCTATGTAGAGGTTAGAGGTATCTTAGAAGTTAGATAGTGGTATCTTGTATAAGTTAGATAGTTAGTTGTGTTAGTCTATGTTATTGTTAGTTAGATATGACATATGTTAGTTGGTTAGAGTTAGAGATGGATATATACATATATATTATAGTTAGATATTAGTATCTTGGTTATCCATGGTTTGTGTGTGTGCGGTTGAAGATTAGATGAGTAGGTATCCCAATAGTTAGATATCTTAGATAGTTAGATAAGTTGTATCTTGTATAGATTAGAGTTACGTTAGATAGTGGTTAGTTTATAGATATGTAGTATCTTAGGATACTAGATGTTGGTATCCTAGGATATTATGATTTACCTTACTTTAAGGTAAAGGGGTTTACCTTATCACAAGGTAAGGTAGTGAGTTTACCTTCAAAACAAGGTAATAGGGGGTTTACCTTCAAGGTAAGGTATGGTTACCTAGATACTAGGGCTAGATACTAAGGTAATGGTTATCTAATGGCTTGGGGTAGATAAATAGATGCTAGATAACTATAGTTTGGGTATTGGAAGACTAAGGTATTTATACCTAGACTAAGGTTTTGGACTTCCGACCAAGGTAAGGGTATTGGGATACGAATAGGAATAAAGTATATGGTATCTTGGTTAGTATCCTTGGATAGCTTAGATATAGAGTTGGAATCCTATATTAGAAATTAGTATCCTAAGTTAGTGGATAGATAGTAGTCTAGAGATGTAAGTTGGTATCTTGGTGTCATAGGTTTATGTGTCATATTACCTTGAGTAGGATACTACTAGTTAGTAACTTAGAATTTTGGATACTAGAAGTATATGTTAGATAGTTAGATGTATATAGCTAGTGTCCTAAATATATATTTTAGTATCTTAGAGATTAGGATACTAGTAAGTTAGAGTGTTAGATACAAGTTAGTATCTTAGTGGGATAGTTAGTATCTTGGAAGGTAAATGGGAAGTCAAAGGTATTGACAAGGTAATGGGATTTACCTATAGTCTAAGGATAAGATATTGGTGGGATGTTAAGATAGATGGGTAGATACTAATCTAAAGAAATGGTAGGATCTATTAGCCTAGGATAGTGAGTTATCTACTAGTCTAAAGTAGATGGGGTGTTAAGGTATTACCTAGATATTTAAGGTATTGATATAACATACCTATAGAGATAAGGTAACTAGTTTTCTTGGTAGGTAATGGTTAGGGATAGGGTATTTGACTTAGATTTGACCCTGTTTGACCAAGTATGACTATTTTGACTCAAAGTCAACTGCAAGTCAACATTGGACCTAGATTGGACTAGGAGTTTACCAGAGTTGACCAGTTGACCAAAAGTTAACTATAAGTCAACCATTGATCCAGTTTGACCAAGATTGGATTAGAAGTTGATCAGAGTTGACCAGCTGACCAAAAGTCAACTGTAGGTCAACCCTTTACCTAGTATGATCTAGATTAACTTGGTTTGACCTTGTTTGACCTAGTTTGATTTAATTGACTTAGATGGACCTAGTTTGACTTTGTTTGACTTACCTTGCCCTAGTTTGACTTTGTTAGACCTAGTATGACTTAGTATGACTTAGATTTACTTAGATTGACTTAGCATGATCTAGTTTGATCTGGTTTGACTTTGTTAGACCTATTATGACCTAGTATGTCTCAGTTTGATTTAGTTTGATTTAGTTTGACTTAGTTGACGTGGTGTGACTTAGTTTGACCTAGATTTGCATAGCATACACTAGAAATCATGCCATACACTGTTAAATCCTAATTAACTCATGTATATCTCATTTTTAGGTCTGTGACACCACTCTAAGCATCGATCCTATTGACAGCTCAAGACCGCAGGCGTATACATTCTCTAATAGTTTTTATTGTCTTGATATCTTCTATATCCGATTTAGTTATGGAGTTGTACTTGATTCTCAACACGATGGAGTACAGACTAGTATATATCGGATCCTGTCATGAGATGTCATTCCTAGGTTACCGTGGTATATTGGTACATTGTTCGATCTTGTTTCTTATACTTGAATAGACATCGATTCCTAAGGGAGATTAGCTACCCTCTTAGAGAATCCCGTGTCATGATGTGCTGTGTCCGGATCCATATACTATTCGAAGATGGAGAGTTATTAGGGATTATGTGATCAAATCTACCTTGTTCCTTTTCTTGTGCTTGCGCTACCCTCACCACATGTAGGGTGTAGTGAGATCATTTCTTGTGCTCGCTTTCCATGTTGGTTGGCTAGACCCTATCTTGTTTCATCTTGTGATAGCCGTGCCAAATGGAAAGGACGAGTCTTGCACCCAAGCCGATCACATAATTGCTCTAATACTCGAGGCACATTTTATATTTATATTGTATATCAGTTATTAATCCACTTTCCTGTACGTTATACTATGACATAATTTCCTATTTTACATATCTTGTTTATATTCTAGTCTTGATATATCATCTTGTATTCTATTATGATTGTCTCTTATAGCATTTGTCAATACTATGGAACTGTTGTTGGTGTTTGTACTCGTTTATTTTCCAGACAGGATAACCCCGTTGATGTTTACAGAGGATTTAGATGCTGACTGATCAACCGATGGTTATGGTATCGACGAAGACTATTACCAGGAACTTCCACTTATGCCAGTGTCCATAGAGGACATACTACCAGTAGTGACCTAGACTAGTTAGGTTTGACTAGACTGCGTTCCAGATGGGTATTAAGACTTATAGTACTTATTTGGATATTGTGCTATGTCTTAAACTATGATCTTGTATGATGATTTGCATCTATTTTAGTTTATCTATTTTCATCATATCTTTATGATATTCGTGTTATCTTCCTTAGATGTCTTGTGATTTAGTTGAGATTATATACCTCCGTGCAGAGATGATAGGTACATATATTGTGTCTAGATGCTATACTTTCTAGTAGACCTATACAGCGTTCTACCGCTGATTCTGCGGCGTAGGTTGGACGTACCCACGTGCTCATGCCCTAATTAGGGTGTGGGTTGTGACATATTTTTGTGGTGGCCCATGCAGGTCAGAAGTTGCACGTAGTGCGATGTCGTAGTGGTACTCAACTTAGAGTGTTATTACGAGCCTACTATAGGTTTAGAAGATATAGGCTATAGGCTAAGGATACTTAATCACAGTTAGGATTTCTTGAGAAGATTCTAGGGACGACCCTTGAGAATCTCATAGTAAACTATCTCAAAATTTGACTCCAACTATTTCTGTCTATTCTTCCTTGTCCGTGTTTGAACTTGATTCTTGGTGTTCATTGATTTTCTACCAGGATAAACCTCTGGAATAAGTTGCTTCGATTATGAAATCTAGAGTCTTCTACAGCCATATTAGCAGGCATGGCGAAGTCATAGAGTATGATTTTAGATGTATTTCTCGGATTGTGGAAATTTAAGATTTTCACAGCCAAGCATGCGGCAATGCGAAAATGTTAGATACCATGATCCTAGAGGTATGTACCTTAGTTACGGACCCTATGGTTTATTGTAGCCATACTTACTAGCGTGACGAGGATTCTAATAACTTGATTCTGGGTAGACAGGTATTATTATCAGATTATAGAATAGATACCCTATAGAGGGTACCCTAGTATAATGGAGTAGGTATCAGTAGAGATGTTACTTGGATATTTTGGAGAAGAGAGTGGGAGTTAGGCCACCTATAGCATCGTAATATGCCTTGCACCAGCAGCGGGATATACCCTGCCAGGGCAGGGCTTTTGCGATGACGGTCAAGGAGACCCACACTGCAGGTAATGGATTAAGAGGTTAGGTCTTGTTCTTTCCTTTTTCCTATTTCTTTCCACCCATTGATTGTTTGATTGCTTTCTTAGTACCTTTAGCTTGCATATGTGATGATCATGCTAGATTATTAGAAAAATTCCTATTGGAGACTGCAATAACATGATACTGTAGAGGCTAAAACCATGCATGTTTGTTTCCATTCCATAGAATGGCATGTTGTATAACTTTGGATAAAATTTAGTAGATTTTGATTGTTGGGGGCTTGACCTAGAGAAGAGTACAACCATTTCGAATTTCGAGGACAAAATTTTTCTAAGAGGGGTAGAATTATAACTGCCTATTTTCAAAAATGAGGATAAATTTGTCATTTTTTATATTCTAATATTTTTGTGAATATTTATTTATTAATATTGTATTTTGGGGATTAGTTTAGCCGGGTTTGAGTTTCGTCTAGTTTTGACTTATGTTAGTGACCCGGTTAGTTTAGACTCTAGTCGGGACCCAAAGATTAGTTAGGCATGACCCACAAACTCATATCATTAGGCTAGTGCATTTAGACTAAACACACATGACAAGTTTAGTTATTTAGAGATTAGAAACTTAACCCTTTTGATCCCAAACCTTTGCATGACTTAGATTAACCAAAGCGGACCTATTAGGAGCATTTTAGACATTTTTCATTGGCCCGAACCTAACCCTTATGGCAACCAAGAGAGGTTTTCATCTCTTTTTCATTCGCAAAGTAGCCTCCATTCCCATTTTAGTGTTCTTCCCAATCTTGAGAGCAAATCTCATTGATTCATCTCTCAAATCTTCTCTTTTCTCCACCAAATTCTCTCATTCTTTCAAGGAGAGGGAGCTACAAGGATTATGGAGCCAAAAGCAAGGAGGGGTGTCCATTTACTAGAAGGGTCTGTGTCGAATTCGTGTCCTTTGGGTTATTCATTAGGAATCAACTCCCAATAGGTATCTCTCTCTAAACATTCTCTATTTCATCTTTCCCTTACATATTTGTTAGTTTTGAACCCATATAAACCACCCCATGCATGAACCACCGTTAGGAATATTTTAGAGGCTCTTTTGAGTCATCTTTAGGAGTTTGGGATAGGTTTGGTGTCCCCCATGGAGAGATTCCAAAGGGGGCACACCATGTATTTGTATTTTTGTCCCATAGGCTTATTTGCCTTCTAATTTCATATTTTTATGTGTTAGAGAATAGATTAACCATGATATTTAGGTTTGTTCTCATTTGGATACCAATGTTTGAATCTATGTATTATGGCCTACAAGCCCTATTTTTATGTATAAATATCAAATATTATTATATTTATGGATGTGGACTGATTTGGAATTTTTTTTGTATATATATATTGATATGTGTCTTGTGTGTATGTGATAGAGTGTGGGTGTGTTAGTGTTAAGTTAGTGAGTTAGATAATCTAGTTAGTATCCTAGATAATATAGTTAGTATGTGTTTCTTTTGTCCAAAATAACCCAAATTCGTTATAATTTTCATCCATGTTTTTAGTAGCCAGAGCAACTTAGAAATGCCATAACTTCTAGCCCAAGAATCCAATTAATCTTCCGTTTTTTTAAAAGAACCGTATTGAATTTAGCTTTCCAAATATATATATTAATAGGCCAAAGTCATTCTATAACTTTCTGTAAAACTGTTTGAGTGTCAATTGTCCGAAAGACCAACGCGTTTCGGTGTTTTCCCGATTTCGGGAACTTTCGGACACGAAAATGCGATCCGTTTAAAGTTTCGGAAAGCTAATACGAAAGGCTACGACATACTTTAATCCTAAAATTTAGTGAATAGGTCTAATAGGTGCAGTATTGGTTTTAAGTAGAAAATTGACTATACGACATGGACATTTTGTGTATCCTATGAGCCTATGTAGTATGGATATCAAGTGAATGTAGGTATCATAGGTTGTCAAAAATATGTATGATATAGTACATATATATATATATATATATATATATATATATATATATATATATATATATATATATTATATCATATATATATATAAAAAAAAAATAAAAAAAAAATATATATATATATATATATATATATATATTATGATATATAATAAGGAAACTTGTGATGAAACTTTCGAATTCCTAAAATACCCTTCCAGCATTTTATATTAAGCTACTGCAAGTCTATTTGCTTTGCATGCAAACAGTTTACGTTTTCACCAACAGCCAACTAGCAAGTCTTTTTACTTTGCATTCAAAAAGTTTTAAATTTATGTCAATGGTTACACATGGGACAACCAACAGCCAACTAGCAAAAGGAAGTTGCTTTGGAACTCCAAACGTCACCTATACCAAGTCTATTTGCTTTGCATTCAAAAAGTTTTAAATTTATGTCAATGATTACACATGGGACAACCAACAGCCAACTAGCAAAAGGATGTTGCTTTGGAACTCCAAACGTAACCTTCGTAAGTAATGAAGGCTAAATAGATTATAAAGCATAGAGAGTTATAACCAATCATCCTCATCTCTCTCCCTACACATTCTCACTTAGCACCCTACTTCTCATCCAGACACAATGACCAATCTCCAGATCGGACGGCTACGGGGTCCGTCGGGATCGTATAGGCCTCCTCCACATGCTCCTAGCGCCGTCACCAACGGCCCACCGCCACCCTTTCCCGTCCCCGTCGTCGAACTCAGCTTCCGTTCGGGCGTCAGTGATCCGTCGGTGGGTCTGCCCCAAGGAGAAATGATACCTCCCTTTCCTGGGAACCCCCTTCCTCCTTCTACGATTGCAAATGATGTCGATGGCGGTACACTACCGCCAGGTCCTTCGGCATTATTTTCGGTGGTGACGGGGCCGCAATGGAACGTAGAAACTCCTCCAGTACCATCCTCGACTGCCTCGGGACCGCAATTGGTACCGCTGCCGTATGTCGGGTCGCCTTCAGCACCTTCCTCGGCAGCCTTGGGTGCGCAATTGGCGCAGCAACCCTATACGGGACCACCGACACCATTCACTCTGCTGACACCAGGTCTGCCTACGCTGCCGTTTGGGAACCCGATATGGCAGGCGCAGTCCCAACCGGTAAGTTCGTCTTTCTCTCTGTTAAAGTTTCTTTCTTTTTTCAATTAGTAGCTAAAAAATAGACATATTTGGACTGTTGTTTTTAGCACATAGATCAATAGGTTAGAGAGCTCTTTTTAGATCACAGATCAACAAAAAGGAAGATGTTAGGTTTTTAAGATACGAACATTAGAAGTTCTGTAGAATCTAGCTACAGAATACTCAGTTTCCTACTGATATTTTTACATAAATGGGCTGAACAATCTTTCTATTTTCAAAGTAGTATAGCGTGTATCAATGGACTGCAATAGTTTTCATTCAAGCACACGCCTTAAAACTTTTGTTGGCATCTTGCTGAGGTTTGTCAGTAAATGAACCTTAGCAAAAAGTTCAAATATGAATGAGGTGCTTGATTTATTGAATGATATGGATGTGTGCATGCTCATGTTCCTTAGAAAGTTCTCTCTGAACAAGTTTAAACACATTTATGTTCAGCTAGATTTTTGCTGAAGCCAATGGACTGCAATACTTTTTGTTGCGCACAAAGTTTCTTTTTTCATTCATAGAACCACTTTTTGTTCGGTCAGTGGAAGAAAGGTAGATGGGAGGAGAAAGAATTACTGTGTGAAACTCCATTCTCCTATTGCATTTCAAATAAATATATTGCGTATTTTATTTTGGGTTCACCTTTTAATTCCTGATTGTACCAATGGTGTCATGTTGTCCTAAGACAACATGAATTTGAGATCTTATTAGCCAAAAATATGATTTTTCTTCTATTTATTTTGTATGGATATATTCTGTTACAAAATTTCTATATGAACAATTACTTATAACTTTATGGAAAAAGGTTGGATTTTTTGCTCAAATTTTGTTTTATTAAAGTCCACATGGGATTCTAAGTTAGGAATTTCACTGAGAACTATAATTTGAACCTGATCTTTGTAGCATCTTTCCATACTATTTGGCGATCCACCTGTCAGAATATTGGTTACTGAATACATTCATTTAAAAAAAACTCTTACTATTTGCTCAAGCTTTTACTATTATTCTGTGAATTTTTTCCTACATAACCTAATTTTGACTCATGTTGTATCCCAAAATCCGTAGCCGTATCATATTGTGTCGGAAGTGTAGAGAATAATTGTTGTATATTTTATTGATTGGCTACTCCACTACTTATAGGGAGTCTAGCTCCTCTTCATACTATATTTTCCAATGTGGGACTAAATGCCTTATTAGTACTCAACACTCCCCCTCAAGATGGGCGATAGATATTAATCATTCCCATCTTGTTACATAGCTTTGATAGACTTAATGAACTAAGACCCTTAGTCAGACAGTCTGCCACTTGTTCTTCTGAGCGAATATGATCAATCTTCAGTATCCCTCGTTCCAGCTTTTCTTTAATAAAGAATCGATCAATCTCGATGTGCTTCGTTCTGTCGTGCTGAACTGGATTGTTAGCTATACTTATTGCAGCTTGACTATCGCTCAGAAGACGTAACGGTGCTCCCTTGTCCAGCTTCAACTCTGTCAGCAACGCTTTCACCCACAGCAACTCTGACACTCCTAAAGCCATTGCTCTGTATTCTGCTTCAGTGGTAGACCATGCTACCACTGACTGTTTCTTGCTTCTCTATGTGACCAAGTTTCCTCCTACAAAGACACAATATCCCGTGGTAGACCTTCTATCGTCTATGCAGCTTGCCCAGTCTGTATCACAGTATCCCTCAACTTCTATACATCCATTCTTCTTGAACCATAGCCCTTTCCCCGGCGTCCCTTTCAGATATCTCAAGATTGAAACACTGCATCCATATGATCCGTTCTTGGATCATGCATGTAGCGACTTACTACACTCACCGCAAATGAAATATCAGGACGAGTGTGCCCCAGATAAATCAATCTCCCTAGAAGTCGTTGATATCTTTCACGATCAACTGGCTCTCCTGTTTTTGCTCCCAACTTGCACTTCTGGTCAATTGGAGTGACTGCTGCTTTGCATCCCAGCATCCATGTCTCCTTCAGCAGATCTAGTGCACATTTTCTCTGTGAGAGAACAATTCCTTGTTCGCCTTCATACGCCTCGATACTTAGAAAGTACCTCATCGCTCCTAAATCCTTTACCTCAAACTCCTTCACGAGTTTTGACTTCAGCTTAGCGATCTCGACTTCATCATTACCTGTGATTACTATATCATCTACGTATATAGCAAGTATAGTGATGTGTCCTCTTGCATGCTGAAGAAAGACCGTATGATCTGTATTTTCTTGATGGTATCCCATGCCTGTAACAGCCTTTCTGAACCTATCAAACCAGGCTCGAGGAGATTGCTTGAGTCCATATAGCGACTTCTTTAGTTTGCACACTTTTCTATGTAATATCCTTCCGTCTGATTCTGTAGCGTAGCACCCTGGCGGGAGTTCCATGTACACTTCTTCTTATAGCTCCCCATGGAGAAAGGCATTCTTCACATCTAACTGGTATAGCTTCCACCTATAGTTTACTGCAATAGAGACCAGAGTTCTTACGTGCTCATTTTCGCTACTGGAGAAAATGTCTCATCATAGTTGATGCCATATGATTGTGTGTATCCTTTTGCAACCAACCTTGCCTTGTATCGTTCCACTTTTCCTTCTGACGTCTCCTTTACTGTGTACACCCATTTGCATCCCACGGTTTTCTTTCCTTTGGGTAATGGAACCAGCTCCCACGTCTTATTTTTCTCCAGTGGCCCAAGTTCTTCCATCATTACAGCTTTCCACCTTTGAACTTTCTTTACTTCCTGCCAACACTTGGGCAATGAAGTAGAGTCTAATGATGCAATAAAGGCTCGATAATTCGAAAAAAATGTTAGAATAAGACAGGTAGTTGGCAATATCATGTTCATAATCATCAAAACGACTAGGAGCCTTACCCGCATTGATGCGAAAAGATCTCCTTAAGGGAGAAATAGGTGGTGGAGAGATCATACCATCAGAGTCAGAGAGATCCGCATCAGAATCAGATTGATTCAGTGCGGGGGCAACATCTTCAAGAGTTGGAGCAGGAGTAGACGAGGGACTTGGTACAGTAGGCACAGGGCACGGTAAAGGCACAGTACTGGACTTCTGCTGTCTCCTTCTGTAGACTTGGAGCTCCTTTTCCATTGTCTGCTGCTCCCCACGTTTAAAATATGTATCTTCTTCATCTTCTGTATCGGAGTCACTGCTTTCTCCCCCTTTCGTCCAGTTTTTCACGACCGGGCATGGGACCGATCCGACCACTACAGATGGGCTTATTTTCTCTGCCTCACATCTAATACCCTCTGTGTTAGGTGTGTCACCAAACGCTGAATCGTTATCCGAACCATAATATGGTTCCAGTTCTCTGAATGTAACGTCCATGCTTACAAACATCTTCCGCTCAACTGGGCTCCAACAAGCGTATCCTTTCTGAGTTGCCGTGTACCAGACAAAGAAACATTTAACCGCTCTAAGATCCAGTTTGCCAACTCCTGGCCTATTATCTTGGACAAAACATACACACCCAAATACTTTCAGTGGAACAGTGTACGTGGTTGCACCAGTAAGCATCTACAACGGTGTCTTCCAGTCCAATACCTGAGATGGCATTCTGTTGATGAGATAAGGGGTCGTTAACACCGCCTGCCCCTATAAGTGTTTCGGGACATTCATAGCCAGCATCATCGTCCGTGCGACCTCCAGCAGGTGTCTCTTCTTCCGTTCGGCCACACCATTTTGAGCCGGTGTATAGGCACATGAAGTTTGGTGTAGTATTCCATGAGTGGATAAATACTCAACAACCTTCTTATTTGTATACTCCATCCCATTGTCAGACCGTAAGCAATTAATTTTAGTGTCATTTTGTGTTTCTATCCGGCGATGAAAGTCTCGAAACGCCTCAAAGATGTCACTTTCATTCTTCATAAGGTAGACCCATGTCACGCGAGTATAACAATCAATAAAAGTGACGAACCATCGAAAATTGTTAATACCGGTTGTAGGACAAGGGCCCCATACGTCCGAATGTATCATATCAAATGCAGCTGAACTTCTACTTCCTGAACTCACATACTGCTTCTGGTATGTTTATCCAATTCACATGCATTACAAAATAACTTCTCTTTATTAGCCCTTTGGTATAAGGACGGATACATTCGACTAATAATTTTAAAAGAAGAATGACCGACACGCTGGTGGTGGAGTAGCAATTCATCTTCTATACTGCGTCGTAAAACTTCCTGTGGTGTGTCTGCTACCAGAGATGCCAATACTTTGTCCAGTCCAGTCCTGTCCAAGTACCATAGCCCCTTATGCCATGTCCCAGTCCCTAATCGTCGTCCTATGCCCTTCTCCTGAAAAGTCACCGTAAGAATATCAAAGGAAATAATACAGTTAAGATCAAGAATAATGGCACTAATAGAAAGAAGATTGACAGAAAAAGACGGAGCATGTAAGACATTGGTGAGAGTGAGAGAAGGGGTGTATGCGACAGTGCCTTTACCCATGACAGGGCTGGAGTTACCATCAGCAGTCTGAATGCTCTCCGGCGTCGGTAGGTGAGTATAGTCCTGGAACTCACTGCGGGACCCCGTGACATGGCGAGATGCCCCAGAGTCCATAATCCAACCTGGTTGGTAGATAGCTGCTGCAAGAGCACGTGCAAGAATACCTGTGCTGGTTTGGGCAAAACAAGTGATGTGATCCCCCGAGGTAGATGATGCCCCATGACTGCCGTCCGAACCCAGCTTCGTGCTTCGTAACCTCGCGAGGAACTCCTTCTCAAGAGGGGTTAACTCAGCCAGGTGATTTTCTTCCCCTTTCTCCGCCAGATTAGCTTTGTGTCCTCCAAAATAATTTTCCTTTCTACCAGCATTACCGCCCCTACCACTTTAACGTCCTCCGCAGCCCCATCCACGATCACTCGACTAACTTTGCAGGTGTTTTAGATAAAATCTAATGTAATATCCTGAGTCACCACAGTTGTGGCAAACACCGACCACAGAGGAAGGCTGATTGAAGGCGGCATGGGCAGACTTGTCAACAGCGGCTTGCTTTCCCTGGAAATAGCCCTTGTTGGGCATCAACTTCAATCGAGCCTCTTCTTGTGCCATGGCAACTATGGCTTCTTCTAAGTTTGGAAGCATGGGCTGTGCTAGGAGTACATTCCTTCTATGCTCAAATATAGGGTTAAGACCCTTCAAGAACTTCATCATCCGTTGTCGCAAAATATAATCCAAAAACTTTTAGAAATGTTTCGCAAATGCTGGTTCGACTTGTGCATCTTCCATCCCAAGAGGATCATAGTGATCAAGATCAGACCAGTACTTCTTCAATCGTACTGCATACTTAGAGATGGTACGGTCATCCTGGGCCACCCCATCAATTTTATCCTGCAGTTGGAAGACCCGCATAGGATTGCCTGAGCCTGAGTACCTATTCTTCAAAGTCTGTCATATATCAGCAGCAGCCTCTATCGCCTCTACATTGCCTGACACGTGGTCGGTCAAGGAGGCTGTCAACCATCCAGCCACAACATTGTTGATAATTTCCCAAATAGCAAACTCCTTTGAGGAGGGATCATCTGGCGCCTTGGTTTGGCCATTGACGTAGCCAACCAAGCCTCGTCCCTTTAGTGTCCGCATTGCTTGCGGTGACCATTTTAAGTAGTTGGACGTCCCTTCCAACTTCATCTCCAGCTTGTCCAGCTTCTCCATTTTGTAGGGTGACGGATCCACATCAGTATGGATCACACGTAGGGTTGCCTCGGTTAATCTCTTTGATAAAATATCATCAACCAAGGCCTTCATCTCTTCTGCTGTCTGTTTACCATTGATTGAATCCATGGCATCTTCAACTGTGATTCGTCGTCGTCGTCGTCTTCGTCGCCTTCTTCGTCGTCGTCTTTATGTAAAGTCTTCAACAGAGACCTTACTAATACGCGGTTAATGTGGCCAACACCGGCGCGCGCATATAGATCCTAATTTGCAGATCGAGAATGGAAAAACAAAAAAATATTTTATAATTTCGGAGGGCGTAATCTAGGAACAGATGGTGCAAATAAAGCATTTGACGTCCATCCGTCTTATGGCTCTGATACCATGTAGATAATAATTGTTGTATATTTTATTGATTGGCTACTCCACTACTTATAGGGAGTCTAGCTCCTCTTCATACTACATTTTACAATGTGGGACTAAATCCCTTATTAGTTCTCAACATGAAGCATTTCGGAAGTGACATATATTGCTGACCAAAATTCAAAAAAGTTTCTGACTCATGTTGTATTTTAGGCGTGTTTCGGACTCATGTTATATTTTTGTCCATGTAAACAATTTTAGGTGCATCTAGAATGCGGAGGCCAAGAACTTCCTTTAGAAAAAAAAAAACTCTTACTATTTTCTCGAACTTTGACTATTATTCTGTCAATTTTTTTGTACATAACCTATTTTTGATCCCCATAATAGATAATTATGGCAAATAGTTGCTCCACGGAAAGGGGTCACATAGATCAAGAGCAAATTTACGATCAACGTCAACAAGGTCAACGTAATAGATGTCAAAGAACTGAAAATGAACATCAAAGAAATGTACGTCGAGAACGAGATAGGTTGCGATATCAAAGACGTCAGAATGCAGAAGTCACCAATGTCTTAACAGAAACGTCCAACCAAAGGCTTGCTATTTTCTCTACGGCTCCACCAGAACAGTCCCAAGAAATATTACCACATGAAGGTTCGTAATATGTAACGTCCCAGTTCCGGAATACGGGGACGTACACGGCCAGCTACACCGTATAAGGTACGAATACGCTATACGGTGATGACGGCTGTCCAGTCTGGTTGGGTATTCTAGCATGCAATCAATCTATGGCCTAAATCCGATCTCATATCCACAGGTAAAACACAATGAAATAATATCAAGAGAGATAATCATATGAAAAACAGGAAATACTCATATGAGAATCTAGAATCTACAGTACAGGATAATAATGTAGACAAGTATACCTTTCCACAGTTCCTAGCATGGTCGGGAACTGGAGCACATCCTCCAAGTCGAGTCAGGAAGATCCACAGGGTCGGTCTCAGGCAATCTGGGAACAATCCAGGATTGGTCAGGCCAATTGTAGCAAGTACCAGAAAGGAAGGCTCAAGGACGGGCGAAGAAAACCAGCAGGATAAAATATGACAAGGATAACATCTAAAAACAGTAAATAAAGGTAAGGGATCGTGCGGTACCAACGCACGATAACAATCCACAAGTATAGTGAAGCTAACACAATCACAATCTTCCTAGCATCCACTAACACCTGCACTGCCAGCTGGAAATCAATATCAGCTGGCTAGCAGGCAATAAGCCAAACAACACAGAAGGACAAGCGGCCACACAATGCCTATGGCTTACTATTATTAGCTAACTAGGGTTATCACAGGCCTAATTACTAACAAGATACAATAAGACTTCAAAGTCCAGCTCCTGCTTGCTACTACCCGAATGGCCCCAGCAAAAGAAAAAGATAGATATAGCAGGCACACTGCAGTAAGATATATGTGCCCTAAAGAAGTGCCACACTCGACGGAGGGCTGGAAATGCGCTCATCTCGATGGATAGCAACAAATCCCTAGTATATATATATATAGATACATAGGGCCGGGGTCAGACAAGCAACAGGTCACTGGGAAGTCCCCATGAACTACATAATTAATCTAGTTATTAGCCTAGTCAGTTTCATTATGGATCCCTGACCGTGGTACTCAGGGATCCATGTCCTAGACATGATGCTCGACAAGACTGGACTGGTGGCTTATACAAGCACAATCAAGAGAAATCAACTACGGCGTCAAGACGGGGTCATGCTAAGGAAGTCAGGACTGGCTGTCACAACAGCAATCAAGAGTAAATATGCCATGTCGAGAGTACTAGTCAGGAGTGCGCCACCACGGGCCACTATCAAGAATCAAGAGTATACATGCCAGGTTTACTGTCAAGTCCAGAGTGCTAGTCAGGAGTGCACCTCTACGGGCCACTAATCAAGAATCAAGACAGGTCCAGGTCATCGTGTAATACCAGGAACAAGGTCAGACCTATCAGTCACAAGGAGTCACATGCCCAAATCGTGACATGGATAACAAGTCGGGTATAAGATCAAAATCTCCACTATAATAGTCTGTCAAGTACATATGGGAACCTATAGCTCAAATCATCAAGTCGATCCATCCACCTTATCAAACTATCAGGAGTCTCCTATCTACGATGGAAATCAATATCATGTCAGGAAGGTCAATAACCAAATACCAAGCTAATCACTATAAGCAACGCTAGGCCCTCTGGCTCACAAGAATCCTCCAAGTCAATGATCACCAGCCACTAGAAAATGAGCCCCTCAACTACTAAGACATGGCAATCAAACCAGGTTCTCCAACTACCGAAATACACAAAAGTACCAGGTTTTGGGCGTTTGGGAAGTCGAGTAAAAATTATATAATAATACCCTCGATATTCTCCTCGTTCCACGAAATATTCGAAATCACCAAAATCCAAGAATCCACATAGATCCACCAAGTCAATATCCCGTGATCGTACTCTCCATAATACTCAATCCTCAGTCATATCCACAAGTCACAACTCCCAATACATAGGACAACTGTCAGCTCTATCTGACTAGACTAGGACAACCCCTAGGATGAAGGGTCGGGGGACAAGAGTCTGGTAATAAATATCGCCGGAAGTGGCAAGGATTACACGGACCGCTCTGGAGCAAATCCATAACCCTTAAACCAAACAAGGACCAGGGTTGCAGACCGTCTCCCGAGTGGAACCGCTCTCCTTACGCTATCCGACGGACAAGACAGATCAGGAGCTAGGCGACAGATCTAGTCTGGAGTCTACCTAGCAAGCAATGGGATCAGGTATACTATACCAAGGTGAACAGGCACGAGCCCAGTCCAGCGAACCAAAGGAATGGTTCTGCCCAGTCCTTCAAACCAAATTCTCGATCGAGAATTTTGGAAGAATCCGACAGAGTCTCCTCTGTATTCTGGACAGGAGCTCCCAGCGAGTTGGGGCTAAAATCCACTCGACGTAACCCGCCGCGGAATTGCAGAATTGCAGACTGAGAACACTAGGTCTCAGCTACCAGCAGCACTATGATGCGTACTGGGAATAAGACGATAGCCGAGAACACTAAGTCTCGGCCTCCAGCAGCACTACGATGCGTACTGGAAATCAATCGAAC
The DNA here is from genome assembly GCA_029216955.1 of Iris pallida. Classification (NCBI taxonomy): domain Eukaryota; kingdom Viridiplantae; phylum Streptophyta; class Magnoliopsida; order Asparagales; family Iridaceae; genus Iris; species Iris pallida. The sequence goes on from JANAVB010013395.1 coordinate 2,606,336, forward strand.
CCGAGACCACTAATATCTCGGCCTCCAGCAGCACTACGATACGTACTGGGCGCCAAGCCAACATGCATAATAATAAAATAACCACCTCGCAGGGCGCACCACAATACATGCCCATAAATCCCTAACCCAAGCACAATCACCGCCATAAGTAAAGTTAGCCAGAGCCGTTACCCGACCGCGAGTCGGACACGGGGCATACAGGGACAATCCATACATGTGAGTCGTGCTCGTGTCCTCGGAGGTGTGGATGACCCATCCGAGTTGCCCGATACGGTCTACCCCGGTATCAGACCAAGCTATCCTAAGTTATCATCATGGCAGTTCTACTACTAGGATACACTAATCATGGTTATAAAATTTACAAGTACAAATTAATTAAATGAAATAAAATCCAGGAGAAAGGGCAAGAGTCGTAGATGAGCAAGGGATACTTGTCTAGAGGGCTCGACTAGGTAAGCAAGTCTTCGACATTCGCGATCCAAGCAAGCACGACAATCGAGATCCTCAGAACACACAATAAACAATCATTAGCACCAAACAATAAAATAATAGAAGAAATCACCGGGGATGGCAGGAGGCTATACCTTGTGGGTCCCGCAAGCAGTGCAGGGATCTGGCACAGAAACCGAGGTACGTGGATCGATACGGACACATAAACCGAGACGTATACGTATATCGAGATGCGCACGAGAATCAAGATGACACGAATATCGAGATGGCACGAATATCGAGATGAACGAGAAACACGTGCACGTAAATCGAGACGTGCACGTAGATCGAGAAAATCACAAATATCAGAATGGTCCACAAATCATGCGATACGCAAATCGAGATGAGCACGTAAATCGAGACGACCCAGAGTCCAAGGAGTACGTAAATCGATGCGGCACACAAATCGAGGTGTGCACGTAATATGATACGGTACAAAGTCCAATACGGCATGCAAATCGAGGTGTGCACACAACCGAGGTGGGCACAAAGGCCGGGGAACGAAAACCGCAACAACGTTCAAATTAAGATGGCACGGTGCCCGAGGTAGCACGGGGCTCGAGGCATCCCGCTGCCCAAGCCAACACGTAGATCTAGGTGCACGGAAACCAAGAGGGCACACATAACGAGGTGCACGTGTCCCAAGAGGCTCGTGCCCCAAAGCAGCACACATACCAAGGCAACCTAAGTTAAAGTGGCATGTACACTGAGGTGCACGTAAATCAAAACTGATCACGTGCACCAAGGCGCACGTGCCCCGAAGTGCACGGGAAACGAGGGCACACATGCCGAGGGGACTCGCTGCTCGAGCAGCACGGGGCCTAAGGGCGTCCCACCGCTCGAGGCTGGCGCTGCCCCCGAGAACGGCGGCTCACCGGACAGAAGGAAAGAGGGAAAGGAGGAGCTGGGGTGAAGCTCGGCTCACCGGGGGAAGCTCGGCCAAGTCGGGTCGAGATCGGTCGGCCGCCGGCGGGGACGAAAGATGACAGCAGCGACAGCAGTGGCTGTGGCTGCGGCGGAGAAGAGAGAGGAGGATAAGGAGACGGTGGTGGCGCCGGTGGCTGTGGATGGCGGCCACGGGGGCTGGTCGTCGGAGATCTGGCCGGGGAGGAGAAGGACGAGGGAGAGATGGTGGAGCCGGCAGTGGCGGTGGAGGAGATGGCGACGACGATGATGATGGTGGTGGTGGTGGATGATGGAAGTGGTGGTGAAGGCGATGGTGGCTGATGGCGGTGACAGCGGAGGGGCACGGCCAGGGAGGCGATCGGGAGAGGGGAGACGAGGTGGTGGCCATGGAGGAGGCAGGAAAGAATAGGAGAGAAGAGAGAGAGGGAGCTCGGGGAGAGAGTGAGAGGGCTGAGAGAGGAATTTTGGGGGAGGGGTTTCTCCAGCATACAGAGAGAGGGAGGTGAGAGAAAGAGATTTCGGGAGAGAGAGGTGAGAGGGTGAGTGAATGAGTGGAGAGAGAGAGGGGGGGTGTTAGGTAGGGGTTTAGGTTTAGATATTTTGGGAGTGGTAAATTAGGAACAATAAATCATAATAATAATACAATAAAATTCACCTCCAATAATTTTAAACAAAATTTTAACAATACCCAAATTTTAAAATCCTTGAAATACAATAATACGGTCATATACGTATTTCAAAATAGGAACATTACATAATACGCCGTTATTGATTACGTTTTCTTCGTCAATATTAAATAATTTAAAAATATGATCCTTTATTATCACATGTTCGGAACTTTTAAACATGCAAGCATAATATTTTCAATGTTTGGTTTGCCTTTAGCTTTACTCCTATTTTATGTTTGACATTTCTTTCTACATTTCTACTAATTCAGAAAGCAAGTTGTAGTCACTACTTTAGCACTTTACTACACTCAAAAATGTATATCGGGATTAAGGTTTTCAATTACCAGAAATGTGATTGCTGAGTTTTTATTTTTCTCAGTATTTAAGACATTTTGTTGTTGATTTGTATGCACAGCTGATTTAAATAAATAAATAGGAAAACTTGGTGGTGAAACTTTTTATAACTATTTTAAACTGACGTATTATTTAAACTTGGTGGATTATATAACAACATGTCAAAGTAACATGTCTACTTCCACCCATCACAAGTGTATGTAACTCATCTTAAACTGCTTCTAAGACTTTTATTGATCATTATTTTAGAAACTGAATTACCAAGAAGGCAGTTGACTAGAAGGCGTGGAGTTTACAAACGCGCAAAAGGATTTCTTCATTCTCATGATTTTCAATGTTGCATACTGCCAGAGCCTATTATTTGCCCATATTGTGGAGCAAAAATATTTGTACATGAGACTTTAGAGATTTGTTGCTCTAAAGGAAAATCAAACTTTTTGCCAAGACCTGTAGCACCAGAGGAATTGGTATAACTATTCACTCATCAAGGTGAAGAAGGAAAACAATTTAGGCAGAACATTCGTTCTTACAATCACTCATTTTCATTTACATCCATGGGTGTCAATATTGATAAGAAATTTGCCAGTGGTAGAAATGGAATATTTACATATCGTGCACAAGGGACTATATATCATATGATTGGTAGTCTTTTACCAATTGATGGAAGAAATCTAAGATATTTACAAATGTATATATATGACACTGGCAAATAAATTGATTATCGACTGTCTGAAAATAATGCTTTAATCGAGGAATACTTTTGAAGTTGAAGGAGATTTTGGATAGACATAACCCTTTTGTTCAATGTTTTTGACAACTTGGAAATCGTAAGGATATACAAAGTTGTAGACTCATTGTGAAGGAGCTGACAATAGATCGTCGTACGCATAACCTTCCAACTGCGTCACAAGTTGCTGCAATCATTGTCGATGGAGATCATGAGCTATATGGATTGCATAAGAGAGATATAATTGTTGAAACTCGTTCAGGAGAACTTCACAGAATTCCAGATACAGCAGGCTATTACTGATGGAACTGGGGATTCCCAGGACCCTTCCTTTGGTGTGCGTATTGATCGATAGAAAGTTAAACATATCTAATACGAGTTCTAACCCTTCATAGGCAGAAACTAGGGTTCACGAATTATACCTACGGCGGAAAGGAGACAAGTAATTCCTGACAATCTCGAGCAGATGACTCCAAGGTCTTCTGCACGTATTTCTTTCTCGAGTTGGACGTCGTATGGGCAACGATCTCCCAACCATTTCTTCTCCTTGGCAGCCCTCTCTTTCTCTCCTTACGTGAATCACGAATTTAGAAAAAGTTTCAGATTTCTGATCAATAATCTGGCAGCCAGAGAATAGAGGATATATATAGGCTATGGCAGGGACCATGAGGAGAAATTAGGGTTAGGCCTCCTAACGGAACTGGATATCCCGTGTTCAGCCCGAACACACAATCCATGCCCATTAACAATAGCTCGGTCCACTAATGAGTTATTGTTGCACTACCTCCCTAATCCCAAGTTATGTTTGTGGGCTCCTTTTATTATATGCTCGTTTGGCTCCCTATGTTAATATATCGTATGTCCGTCGATCAAATAAAGTTACTGACAACTATATTGATTCGACATCTTTTATCCTTAAGTAGTACCACTCAACTTTATTTGTCATGTCGGATATAATCTACCTGTATGGGTTTACATGACAATCCTTATGAGCTCCTTAAGGGGACATCATCAACCCGATATATCGGGACATGGATTCCATTTATAATCAACAGCCCATCATACATACAATGTTATTACCCAATTAATGGAGGTTGTTGATCCATAATAAATCTCACTCTTTTATGAGTCAAAGTAATGCACACTGCATATACATGTCTATTATTATATCGAGATTAAGAGCACAAGCATCCATAGTAACAGAGGTGTTTGTTCTCTTATGTAGTTAGTACAAAGAGAACAACCTCAAGTGGTCATGTTCAATACACACAAAGTGTACTAGTGTAAACCTATAGTCAAGATAGACTAAAACCAGATTACATTACAAGCTTTCCAATAGATTGTCCAAGTCCATCTAGGTTGTGAACTATTTATATACTCTATAGGGAATTGATAATATGATCTTCTGTGTGACACCACATACCATATTATCTACAATATAGAATATCAGACATTTGCATTAACACTTGCAACAAATACAATATGCAAATATTTGCCCATATGATTCTCATTCAAAATTTAAGGAAATAAGGTTACTACAAAAGTGATGCTTTTAGTATATAACCCTAACAATCTCCCACTTATACTCAAAGCGTTGCTTTTCAGTATACTGTTACAAATCTTCCACTTATACTTAAAGCCATGTTGCTACACATCTGACTCCCATTCCCTCAACATGACTATTAAAAGCCTTAGCTGGTAAGCTCTTTGTAAAGGGATCAGCTAGGTTGTCGGCTGATGCTATCTTGATCACAGCAACTTTTCCTTTCTTTACGAAATCTCGTATTAGGTGGTACTTGTGCTCAATGTGTTTGCCTGTCTTATGGGCTCGTGGTTCCTTCGAGTTTGCAACTGCACCACTATTATCACAATAAAGTGTAATAGACTTAGGCAAACTAGGTACCACATCCAAGTCCAACAAAAAGTTTCTGAGCCAAACCGCTTCTTTGGCTGCCTCAGAGGCTGCCACATACTCAGCTTCCATGGTAGAATCAGCAATACATTTTTGCTTGATACTCCTCCACACAATGGCTCCACCTCCCAAAGTAAACACATAACCTGAGGTAGATTTCCTGGAATCCCTATCTGACTGAAAATCTGAGTCTGTATACCCCAAGGGAACTAAACTATTTTCCTGGTAAACTACCATATACTCTTTAGTCCTTTTCAGGTACTTCAAAATATGCTTTACGGCAGTCCAGTGCTCTTGTCCTGGGTTAGACTGATATCTGCTGACCATGCCTACGACAAAGTAGATGTCTGGTCTCGTACATAGCATTGCATAGATTAAGCTTCCTACTGCTGAAGCATAAGGAACTGCCTTCATGTTCTTTATCTCTTTAGGTGTCCTCGGACACTGCTCCTTTGATAGAGCAATTTTATGTCTAAAATGTAAGAAACCTTTCTTAGAATTTTGCATACTAAAACGAGTTAGTACAGTATCGATATATGAAGCTTGGGATAAGCCCAACATTCTTTTCTTGCGATCTCGTAGAACTTTGATCCCAAAGATGTGACCTACTTCTCCCAAGTCCTTTATATCAAACTGTTTGGATAACCATACCCTTACATCAGATAACACCTTCACATTATTTCTAATGAGCAAGATGTCATCCACATAAAGTACTAGGAACACCACCACCTTTCCGTCACACTTTCTGTATACACATGATTCATCCAGACATTGATCAAATCTATAGGATTTTATCACCTGATCAAAACATATGTTCCAAGATCTGGAAGCTTGCTTAAGTCCAGAAATGGACTTCTTGAGATTACAAACAAGATGCTCTTGGCCCTTTTCAATGAACCCGTCTAGTTGCTTCATATAGATGTCTTCCTCAAGACTTCCATTAAGGAAAGCTGTCTTGACATCTATTTGCCAAATCTCATAATCAAGATGAGCTGCAATAGATAAAAGAATCCGGATAGACTTAAGCATGGCTATAGGAGAAAAGGTTTCCTCATAATCGATACCCTCTCTTTGAGTAAAACCTTTTGCTACAAGCCGAGCTTTAAAGGTTTCAACCTTACCGTCTGATCCTCTTTTTCTCTTATAGACCCACTTGTATCCAATGGCTTTTACACCAACGGGTGGTTCTACAAGCTCCCAGACCTGATTAGAATCCATAGATTCTATTTCAGATATCATTATTTTTTGCCAAGACTCTGCATCTTTATCTTGGAGTGCTTTATTGTAGGTACAGGAATCATAATCTTGTTCCTCAGGGACGAAGTCTGACGACTCTCCCAAGAACATATATCTATCAGGTTGTATCACAACCCTCCCACTACGACGAGGCACTGTCGGTTGTGGTGTAACATTTGTGACACGCTGTGCAGTTATTTGTGGTTCATCCTCTTGTACTGTTGGTACTGAAGTACTTGGTGTCTCACGTCTCAGTTCTTCTAGAACAACTCTACTTATGGGTATATGGTTCATCACATAGTCTTCCTCTAAGAATTGGGCATTGGTGCTAACAATGACCTTCTGATCCTTAGGACTATAAAATAAACCTCCTTTCGTTCCTCTTGGATAGCCTACAAACAAGCGTACTTCTGTACGAGATTCCAACTTATCTGCTTTCCCATTCAGCACATGTGCTGGACTACCCCAAATGTTAACATATTTCAGACTAGGCTTATGCCCAATCCATAGCTTTGTAGGAGTAAGAGGTACTGACTTAGAAGTAACCAAGTTCAAAATATAAGCTGCAGTCTCTAAGGCATATCCCCAAAAATGAATCTGGCAAATCCGAATAACTCATCATTGATCTAACCATCTCCATAAGAGTTCTATTCCTTCTTTCGGCTACACCATTCTGCTGCGGCGTTCCAGGTGCAGTCAATTGGAATGCAATCCCAGCCTCTGATAAATAATCCCTAAACTCTCCAAAGAGATACTCGCCACCACGATCTGATCGTAATGACTTGATACATTTTCTATGACGTTTCTCCGTTTCAGCCTTGTACTCTTTGAATTTCTCAAAGCACTCAGACTTACGGCGTATCAAATTTAATGTATCCATACCTTGAATAATCGTCAATAAATGTGACAAAATATTTAAAGCCACCTCTAGCTTGGATAGTCATGGGTCCACATAAATCAGAATGAACCAATTCCAACACATCTTTGGTCCTATACCCCTTTGCCATAAAAGGCTTTTTGGTCATTTTACCTTCCAAGCAGGATTTACAGACTGGTAGTGCCCCCACTAACAATGAACTCAAAGGTCCATCTTCAACCAGTCTTTGAATCCTTTTTAGGTTAATATGCTCCAATCGCAAGTGCCAAAGATATGTTTGGTTCATACAAGAAGGTTCTTTTCTCTTATTTAAGTTAGATGACATATTATTCATTTCCATAAGTTGCATTGTGGGCAAAATAGGATTAATGACATACAAATTATCAACCAATGCACCAGAATAGATAAAATGTTTATTCTTTCTAATAATAATATTGTCATTAAAATAAACTGAATATTTATCCTTAACTAACATAGAAACAGAAACTAAATTCCTTCTAAGTGAAGGTGCATAAAGACAATCTCTCAATGTCAAAAACTTATTTCTACCAAAAGATAAAGTAGCATCTCCTAATGCAACGATCGATACTTTTGTAGTATTACCCGTGAACAAGCATATCTCTCCATCACTGAGCCGTCTGGTTCCCTGGAACCCCTGTAATGTATTGCAGACATGATTAGTGGCTCCTGTATCTACACACTAGGTGCCGGTAGATAACACCGCTAAACGTGTTTCAACTACTAGTAAATGAGATATACCTTCTTTGTTCCCTTGTTTGAGAAGTGGACAATCAGTATTCCAATGTCATGACCCTTTGCACTTGAAACATTTGCCTTTCGGCTTTTTTACCGCGCCTCGAGGTCCCATGCCCTTCTTTGCTGAGTTTGCCTATTTATGAATGTTATTCTTCTTCTTACCGCCTTTTGGCTTAGAAGTAGAAGCCTTTTCAGAAACAAAAACATGACCACTCTGCCTAAAGAGAGATTCAGCATCCTGTAGCTCTTTTGCAAGTTCTGCCAAACTATACAACCTTTTGTTCATGTTGTAATTAAGGCAAAAATTGTCAAAACACTTAGGCAGAGTCCTGAGAATGATATCGACCTGGGATTCTCCATCGATTTCAGCTCCAAGGATCTCCATCTCATTCAAATAATCCATCATCTTGAGAACATGATCCCTTACTGGTGTACCCTCAGCCATTTTTGTATTCATCAAACATTTCATAGCAAACTGCCTAGCTGCTCTACTCTGATATCTGAAGAGTTCCTTGAGGTTATACATCATGTCATAAGCAGTGGCTTTGCCCTGATGCTGATGTTACAGTACATTTGACATAGATGCCAGAATGTAACACCACGCCATCTCATCTGCCTTTTTCTACTTTTTATAAGCCTTTTTGACCTCTTCATCAGTGTTAGCATCAGGCTTAGGTGGGCATTCCTCAACAAGTACATATTTGTACTCCTCAGCAGTCAGAACAATGTCCAAATTACATTTCCAGTCAATATAATTAGGTCCAGTAAGTTTGTTTTCTTTAAGAATCACCATAAGTGGACTGAAAGAACCCATTTTTTAAAATCCTGAGAATCACATAAATAAAATTATGTAGGGCAAAAAAACTTTTTGAATTAACTAAATATCGATTCCCTCAAAACAATAATAAAAAATTCACCAACTCCTTGAACACCATGAATTTAGCATGCCACGATAGTGTGGACGTATACAAATTTAACTTTGTTCAAGTAGGTTTTTCTTATTAATTTTACTATCATGTCAACATAACTTTATGACAAATAAAATTAATATGCTGGTCTTGCTCTAGTCATACAAATAATAGCAGTGACTCCGATGGGAAGGATACCATTATTTGTATCTAAGTGTATACCATTACTTAATACTAAGTCCATTACCTTGTATTGTGTTCCTTCAGATGGAGAAGTGAACACAAACTAGGTAACTTCCTACAATTATCCCTAAGGAAGTTTGTACTGGTGATCCATAATTATACTCATCCGATATGGAGAAAAGTACTAAAGCCAACACGCAAGTATAATTACATCACCTACAAACCAGTAATGGAGACCATAGGATTTATACTAAATAAATATTCTCTCCCACTTAGTTATTTAACAATGAGGGTTTTTCTACTAGTTGATATTATGTCCATGTTGTCCATTATTAATGTAGGCTTGGTTTTTCAAAAAAATAACCATACAATAATAAACATGCATAATCAGAAAAAGCAAAATGACAAAAATAAGAGAAGATATCCAACTATTATGGTCATCTTTGTTGCTCCGTCCTCAACTATCCGAATCCAAAATCTGCCGATGTGCAGATCTATTCGGGGTCAATCCTATGCCTCTCGAAGGAGTTCATACATAATCTAGATTAAAAAATTAAAATAATAAGCACGATCAACCCTCATAATTTTAATTACATCCACAGCAACAACAACATCCATGACATGTCCGTGGTTTAAACAACACAATCAAAAACATGCATTGGACTATAATAGTTGGATCTAAGATGCCTGCAAAACTGACTTAGAACAGATCTACATCTACCGACTATTACACAGCGCAGGTTTTATTGGACAACATGGACGTATCAATCAATACGTAGATCCAAAGTGGCTTTGATACCAATTGATGGAATTGGAGATTCCCAGGACCCTTCTTTTGGTGTGCATATTGATCGATAGAAAGTTAAACAGATTTAATACGTGTTCTAACCCTTCATAGAAGGAAACTAGCGTTCACGAATTATACCTGCGGCGGAAAGGAGACAAGTAATTTCTGGCAATCTCGAGCGGACGACCCCAAGATCTTTTGCACGTATTCCTTCCTCGAGTTGGACGTCGTGTGGGTGACGATCTCCCAACCTTTTCTTCTCCTTGGCAGCCCTCTTTTTCTCTCCTTACGTGAATCACGAATTTAAAGAAAGTTTCAGATTTCTGATCAGTAATCTGGCGGCCAGAGAATAGAGGATATATATAGGCTACGACAGGGACCATGAGGAGAAATTAGGGTTAGGCCTCCTAACGGATCTGGATATCCCGTGTTCAGCCCGAACACATAATCCAAGCCCATTAACAATAGCTCAGTCCACTAATGAGCTATTGTTGCACTACCTTCCTAATCCCAAATTATGTTTGTGGGCTCCTTTTATTATGTGCTCGTTTGGCTCCCCATGTTAAGATATCGTATGTCCGTCGATCAAATTAAGTTACTGACAACTATATTGATTCGACATCTTTTATCCTTAAGTAGTACCACTCAACTTTATTTGTCATGTCGGATATAATCCACCTGCATGGTTTACATGACAATCCTTATGAGCTCCTTAAGGGGACATCATCAACCCGATGTATCGGGACATGGATTCCATTTATAATCAACAGCCCATCATACATACAATGTTATTACCCAATTCATAGAGGTTGTTGATCCATAATGAATCTCACTCTTTTATGAGTCAAAGTAATGCACACTGCATATACATGTCTGTTATTATATTAGGATTAAGAGCACAAGCATCCATAATAACAGAGGTGTTTGTTCTCTTATGTAGTCAGTATAAAGATAACAACCTCAAGTGGTCCTGTTCAATACACGCAAAGTGTACTAGTGTAAACCTATAGTCAAGATAGACTAAAACTAGATTACATTACAACCTTTCCAATAGATTGTCCAAGTCCATCTAGGTTGTGAACTATTTATATACTCCATAGGGAACTGATAATATGATCTTCTGTGTGACACACACACCATATTATCTACAATATAGAATATCAGACATTTGCATTAACACTTGCAACAAATACAATATGCAAATATTTGCCCATATGATTCTCATTCAAAATTTAAGAAAATAAGGTTACTACAAAAGTGATGCTTTTAGTATATAACCCTAACAATTACGATCCTCTTCAATATCCTATGTTGCTTCCTTTTGGTCAACATGGTTGGGATTTAGGCATCCATAACAACAATTCATATCGCGTCAGCTGTCGGTCTTATTATTCCTATATTTTGTAGGTAATTTCTTTAAATGAATTTAAGCTTCTTTCTAATACTTTATTGTATAATTATTAAATTCATTAATTAGTGTTGTAAATAATTAACATATTCTAATTTTTGGCTATTAGATTCGTCCCTCTGAGGTATCGTTGTTTCTATTGGGCGGTCGTCTTCTTCAACAATATGCTATGGATATGTTCGTGAAAATTGAAACAATGAGGTTAAGATGTATTCGTGATAATCAAACAACCATTAGATCAGAGTTGTACCAAGGGTTACATGATGCAATAACTGTTGGTGAAACGCAAGCAGGTCATATATATTTTATTATTTCTATTATTATTCCAATTGTATTTAAAAAAATAACATTACTATGATTGTTACTTTACTAAACCATATACCTTCTCATGTCCAGAAAATATTGGATAAAAAATTGTTCTTCCATCTTCCCATAATGGTAGTCCACGAGATATGCATAATAAATACCAAGATGCTATGGCACTGGTAAGAAGGTATGGCAAACCTGATTTATTTATTACTATTACTTGCAATTCGTCTTGGCCTAAAATTACTAGAGAATTGCTTCCAGGACAAAAAGCACAAGATAGACCTGATTTAACTACTAGAGTATTTCATGCAAAATTAGAGGAACTGAAAGATGATATATTTAAGAAAGGCATGCTAGGCAGAGTGAATGTACATGTTTATGTTATTGAATATCAGAAAAGAGGACTCCCACATTCTCATATTTTAATTATTTTCGATGAAAGTGATAAAATAAATAATCCAGATGAATATGATGAATTTGTTAACGCTAAAATTCTATGCCCGGAAACTGAAAGTGAATTGTATAATGTTGTTATAAAACATATGATGCATAACCCATGTGGGCCCCTAAACCCTGGTACAATTTGTATGAAAAATGGTAGATGTAAAAAGGGATTCCCTAAATCATTTGCTCATGTGACTCTTAAAGGTGACAACTCATACCCAATTTATAGAAGACGTGATAATGGACGACAAGTACAAATAGGTAGTCACATGTTAGACAACCGATGGATTGTTCCTTATAATCTGTATTTTCTTCTCAAGTATGAATGTCATATAAATGTAGAAATATGTTCAAGCATTCAACCAGTAAAATATTTATACAAGTATGACTATAAAGGACCTGATCGAGTTTCATTTGGTGTTAGCAATAGACTAGCTGCAGAGGATGAAATATCCAATTTTGTAAATTTACGTTGGATCTGTTCCCCTGAGTCATTCTGGAGAGACTATAAATTTTTGATGAACGATATTTATCCAACTGTTATATCTTTGCAACTACATTTGCCTAATAGACAACGAGTTTGATTTTATAGTCATGAACATATAGATAATATTTTAAGCGATAACCATCAATTCAAAACTATGCTTACTGAAATTTTTTTAACAAATCGTGTTGATGAAGAAGCGTGTCAATATTTTTACCATGAATTTTTGGAACATTACTGGTGGGATAGAAAGGACAAAAAATAGGTACGTAGAATAAATAATCGTAGAGTCATTGGTAGAATATATACTGTGTCCCCGTCGGAAGGTGAACGTTATTATTTGAGAATACTTCTTCTTCATGTTGGAGATCCTACATTATTTGATGATTTGCTTACTGTGCATAATATTTCATACTCAACTTTCAAGCAAGCAGCAGAAAAAGAGATGACTACTTGAAAGTGATAATAGTATTAGAAGTTGTTTAAAAGATGCCGCAGAGACTCTTTTGCCTGTTACGCTAAGGAGATTATTCGTCACTATTTTAATCTATTGTGAGCCAACCGAGGTGCATAGTTTGTGGGATGACTTTCGTACTTATATGATGGAAGACTATACATCGACGAGTAACGCAAATGGTATTAATACATATCTTATAAATCCTCTTCTTCAAGATATTAACAACTTGCTCCTTCACTACAACAAACGTATTTCTGACTATGATTTGCCAGAAATGACTATAGGACTTGATCACAGTCATGATGTGTCAAGATTGATTTTAGAAGAAAAGTCAATAGACATCCCTGAAGAAGATCTGTTGGCTATTGATAAGTTGAAACCCGATCAGAGAAATGCATTTAATAAAATAACTGATGATATTATTAAGAAAACAAATTCCATTTTTTTGTTGATGGGCCTGGTGGTACAGGAAAAACATTTTTATATCGTACAATTTTAGCATTTTTAAAGAGTAAAAATTATATTGCAATCGCAACTGCTACATCTGGAATAGCAACAATTGCATTGCCAGAAGGACGAACTGCACATTCAAGACTCAAGATTCCCATTGTCTTATATTCTACTTCTACATGTTCAATTAGTAGTCAATCGGATCTTGCTAAGCTCTTACGACTAGCTAACATACTCATTTAGGATGAAGCTACTATGGCTCATCGTCATGCTTTTGAAGCATTAGATAGGACAATGAAAGACATTGCTGGAACTGAACTTTCCTTTGGAGGAAAAGTTATGGTTCTAGGAGGTGATTTTTGTCAAGTACTCCTAGTTATTCGACATGGAACACGGGCAGAGACGATTGATGCATGTGTTGTGAAATCGTTATTTTGGTCAGATATCCAAATTATTCATCTAAGAGAAAATATGTGAGCAAGAAATGATCTATGTTTTTCTGAATTTCTTTTACGTGTCGGTAATGGAGATGAACCATGCGTTGATACAGATATGATTAGGTTGCCTGATGAAATAAGAATTCCTTAGAGAGGTGATCAACCAGTAAAAGAATTACTAAATTCAGTGTTCCCTTCACTTCAAGAAAATGCCTATGATATTGATTACATAATTGGAAGGGCTCTATTAGCATCAAAAAATGAAATTGTTGATAAGCTCAACAATGAAGTTATATCATTGTTTCCTGGAGGAGAAAACATACTATTCATTTGATTGTGTAGAAGATGATGCTTTAAATTTGTATCAACAAGAGTTTCTAAATACCATCTCACCTGGTGGATTACCTCCACACAAACTTTCTTTAAAGATAGGATCTTCAATTATGTTACTTATAAATCGCTACCCAAGCATGGGATTATGGAATGGGACAAGATTAATTTGTCATAATTTTCATAACAATCTTATTGATGCTGAAATTGCAACTGGATAATTTCATGGTACTAGAGTTTTTATTCCACACATGCCTCTTAAAACTTCTGAAAATGTAGACATGTCATTTACTTTTATAAGAAAGCAATTTCCTATTAAATTGAGCTTTGCATTGACCATTAACAAATCATAAGGACAGACCATACCTATGTAGGAATATATCTTCCGGAACATGTTTTTAGTCACGGTCAACTTTATGTAGCCTTATCGAGAGGAGTTGCAAGAGAAACGACAAAAGTGTTGGTAAAAAATAAATTTATTCGTGGATATTGAGGGACATATACGAGAAATGTTGTATATCGTGATGTTTACCAGCACGTAACAATGATATGTGTTAATGATAGTTAGTAGTTTAATATTTCATAAATGAAATAGGAGATGAAACAACAAAAAACTATTAAAAATACAATATTTTCTAACTAAAAACAATTTAAAACTTTTTTAACTCCGCCTATGCGAAAGTTTGCTTTGCATTGCCAGTCCCAAGACCGGATGAAGGAGGAGGGTAAAAGTAATATAATTAAATTGTTCGCTGAAATAATTATTCATTGGCGATATGATCAATTGGACATATAATTGATCAAAACACACTTATAAAATACGTGCATCGCACGTGCATATATACTAGCATATACTAGTATATATATATATATATATATATATATATATTTTTAGTATATATATATATATATATATATATTATTGTTAGGTAATATATGTTAGTATAGTGTGTGTGTGTGTGTGTGTTTGAATGAGATAAAGATGTGTGTGGTTAGTAGAGAGAAGTGAGATTGATAGAGGATATGTACTAGTGTGTGTTTGATGTTGTATAGATGGTAGTGTAGTGTGTGTGTTGTGAAGGTGAGAGAGTTGGGAGGATCATGCCATCCTATTTGACTTGAGGCTAGTGTGGTTTGTTGAGTGATTTATATTTTGGATGAGTGGTAGTGTGTTTATATATAGATGTGTGTGGGTGTGTTAGAAGAGAGGGGATGGATTTGGTATATGTGTTTGTATGTGTGTTAGTGTTGGAGTGGAGAGGGATTTAGATATTGTATGTATGGATATGTTAGTATGTTAGTGGTTATGTTAGAATCTATGTAGAGGTTAGAGGTATCTTAGAAGTTAGATAGTGGTATCGTATATAAGTTAGATAGTTAGTTGTGTTAGTCTATGTTATTGTTAGTTAGATTTGAGAGATGGATATATATACATATATGTTATAGTTAGATATTAGTATCTTGGTTATCCATGGTTTGTGTGTGTGTGGTTGAAGATTAGATGAGTTAGTATCCCAATAGTTAGATATCTTAGATAGTTAGATAAGATGTATCTTGTATAGATTAGAGTTAAATTAGATAGTGGTTAGTTTGTAGATAGGTAGTATCTTAGGATACTAGATGTTGGTATCCTAGGATATTCTAATTTACCTTACTTTAAGGTAAAGGGGTTTACCTTATCACAAGGTAAGGTAGTGAGTTTACCTTCAAGACAAGGTAATAGGGGATTTACCTTCAAGGTATTGGGTTTACCTTCATGGTTAGGTACGGTTACCTAGATACTAGGGCTAGATACTAAGGTATTGGTTATCTAATGGCTTGGGTTCGATAAATAGATACTAGATAACTATAGTTTGGGTACTAGAAGACTAAGGTATTTATACGTAGACTAAGGTTTTGGACTTTCAACCAAGGTAAGGATATTGGGATTGTCACGACCCGCACCCACCGTGAGGGTACGAGTACGTAACAGTGCCCAGCCTATGCCGCAGTGTCGGCGGTAGAACGCTGTTCTAGGTCATGAACTATAACTAACTAACATGAAAATACTCTCCAAAAGGAGGCCAACACAGAGGTACAACTCGATCACAATCTAGAGATAGAATATGGCACGATAAATAGATAAGAAAATCCTCAACTGAGGTACAACAGAAATAAAATAACAAGTCTCAACATCTCTAAAATATACAACTCTGAAAATAAGGACAACAACTACACATGAAAAGAAACAGTCTAAGCTATCTATACTATGCAAGGGGGTATCATCCTCAGCAGCTGCCTGAACCTTCCCAGGGGTCCAGGTCGCGAGTGTCATCTAGGCAAGCTCCAAAGTAAGGGGTGCAGGGTTCCTCATCATCTTCTGTAAAATTTTCAACAGGTCCAGTCAGGACGGGAGCGAGCACAATACATCTCACGCAGATCATAACAGGTTAGAAAAATATAGACATGCAAGAGGGTACGATACATAAAACTGAAAGAAAGTACATGATGTAAACAGAAAGAGAACTGTAATAGAAATATCAACTATAAGTAGAGAGCTACCAGTGACTAGTGATTTAGAGTACAAAGTCGACATGTGAACGGCTGGATTTGCACATGACTATACTAAAGAGGCGCACATGGCTATACTACTTTGGAATTGTTCACATGACTATTTATACTCCCCCATACCCCAATCAATACGCAAGGATCCAAACAAGTTATGTTACGTACATGGTTTTCACATGAAGCCCATAAAAGGGTGCACATGAAGTATACATGAGAGCTCATACATGAGTGCACATGAAGTTCACATGGGGGCCCATAAACGGGTGCACATGAAATTCACATGAAGGCTCATAAATGAATGCACATACAATATAGGTTATACATAAGATACATGGGAACATGATCGATTCATGAGAGCACATGAGAGTACATGAGCGAGCATGAACGAGCATGATGCACATGAGAAACATGAATAACATGAGAGCGAGGAATACATGTTGTACATGAAACACATGACACAATGTATCCGATGCTCCCGAGGGGGATAACATCTCAATGTAGGGATCCATATAGTACCAATCCGTGATAATATCGTGACAGCATCAAATAAGGTAAACTAGAGCAGGAATATAATTCTAAGCAAGTTATGAAATGATCAGAGAATGTACTCGCCTGGCATCTGAATGTCTGAAGTAAATGTACTGTCCGAAATGATGTACCTGACTCCTATTTAGAGCAACACAAATCAAGATGTATACAGGGGATGATAATAGTAATCTACAATGCATCTACATGCTGTCTAGGTCAAACTAGACCAAAGTCGACTCTCGGTCAACTCTAGTCAACTAGACTAGTCAAACTAGCTCAACTAGGTCAAACTTAACCCAAACAAGTCTGATAAGTCTCACTAGGCCTAACCAAGCCTAGTCTATCAATCACACACAATCACAAGGCTAAACGAGTGCAAACACACATTCATATAAAGAAATATAGTTACAAACCTACTTGTATTCATTTACTTATAGCCACATACATACATATACAGATATATACATATATATATACTAGAGAGAGAGTTATAAGTGAGTGGCAACACAGTTTATAAAGAGTACAATTTATAAGACAATGAAATTACAATGCAACCTACAAGGTTTTAGGCTATTCTAGGCTGAAGTCAACTATGGGTCAACTCTAAGCCTAACCAACAAGTCAAATAGTCTAATAAAATTACATTAGGCTAACTAACTTATATCAACTATAGGCTACAACACTATCACAACCTATACCTATATCACAATCCCAATAGGAATACACTAATAGGTATCAAATATAGATAGCAAGTATCAATATAATATATATATATATATATATATATATATATATATATATATATATAAAATATATATATATATATTATATATATATATATGTATATATATATATATATATGTATATATATAGATACATAGAGCGGTACATACTTACATACATATACAATTACATAGATATAGAGAGAGGGTTAAGGGGCTGAAATGGGTGTAAATGGGACTGGAATGTGGCTGAGTTTAGGGACTGATATTAGACAGTTATTGGACTATTTTAGGAGCAAAGGGGGGGAATGATTTGTGGGCTTTGTAGGACAGCCAACAAGGGTGTTAAGGGGCTGTCAATTACATACATGTTTGTGTATAAATGAGTGAGTGAAAATAGGGGGGTTCAAATGGCAACTCCAAATCTCCAAATGACATACAAACTGAGGTGCTCCTCCAAAATTAGTACATAAACATAAATTAGATCCTATTGCAAAAGACTAGGATTAAAAAGGAGCTAAAATGAATTAATTTGGAATTTCTAAGGTTGGGGATTTACCTCTTTCTAAACTTGAGATCTATTTCCAAGAGAGGCTAACCCTAAATGAAGGAGGCATTAAATAGGGGTGAGAAACCCTAGGTTGGCTGCCATGGGTGGGTTTAATTTGGTTTTGGGCCTAAGTCATGGGCCTATGGCTTAATCACAAGTCTTAAAATTGATAAATCATAAGTCATTGACTTAAGCCATAAGTCATGAACTAATTTCACTTAAGTAATCCTTCCTACCTTAAAACTAATTCCTAATGACTAAAAGTAGGTTGACTAGAGTTAGACTAGGGTCACCAACTAGGGTTAGTTCTAGCTTAGTCTACAAAGTCTCAACTAGTCAAGACTAGCATAACACATAGCAATATTTAATTAATATTAAATTCACACAAATTCTCATAAATCATAATAAGTTCAAATAAATCCTAAAATGACCAAAATACCCTCTAGGCTAAAATGTACTAGTTAAACATCCTAATCACATGGCTAGGCTCTAAGGTTACACTAGTCAATCACCAAAATCATAAGTCATAACTTGAAATAGTTTTAAATGATTAAAAATTACCAAAAATTATATTATTATTTAAATATCATAATTAAATAAATTAAAATATAAAATTTCAAAATTATCCTCATCTGGAGAACTGGCTGTTACAATCCTACCCACCTTAGAAAAATTTCGTCCTCGAAATTAAGATGGTTGCAGTCCTTCTAGGTTAAACACCCCACAATCAAGGTCTCAAACATACCGTCAGATAACCATATGCGTCTGTCCAAAATCATGATAATCAGAACCTTCGTCGTGCTAGTGAGCAAGGCTACGATAATCACAGAGTCCTCGACTGAGGCACATATCTCTAGAATCATGGTATTTAAAATTTTTGCATTGCCGCATGCTTGGCAGCGAAAACCTTAAATTCCCACACCCGAGAAATACGTCCTAAATCTGACTATATGTCCTCGCTATGCCAGCTAAACACGACCATCGAAGATTCTCGATTCCATAACCAAGGTGACCTAGCCCATATGATTCATCTCAGAAGAAAATTAAACATAACACAAGAACAACATGACAGAATTAATAAGTCAACAAGGAACAGAGGGAATCAAAATTTTAAGGCAGTTATAAGAGGCAATTGCGGAAAGAAAATCGAATAGAATGAAACCTGCAGCAAGATCTCTACTGGCCTGAGCATCCTCAACTGTCCTGCCGAAAGCTCGCTCCTGCTGGCCTCCCCTGGCTTGCTGCTGATGCTGCATGTACCTCTGCTGCTGAGTCGGTAAGGGTAATCCCGTCTACTGGTCTACCGGAGCCCTAGCTCCTGCTCCCCGAACTGTCTGTCCCGATGACTCGGGACACTCTCTCAGACGATGATCGGATCCTCCGCAAAGCAAACATCTGCCCAGCCTTTTCCGGTATTCGCCCCAACCATGCCCTGGTCTCTTACAGAAGGGCCAAAAAATAACTAGCTGCTATTCCGGGGCCTGCTGCTGCCTCTGTGGCTGCTGCGTCTGCTGAAAGGGTATACGGTCCTGAAACTGCCGCTGCTGAAGGTAGACCCTCGGCTGCTGATACTGCTGCTGGAACTGCTGTTGAATCTGCAAACGGGGCACCTGCTACTGAATCTGTAGGTGGGGCCTCTTAGCCGGTCCCACACTGCCACTAGCTCCCTGAGTATCACGCATCCTCTTCTCCTTCAGCCCAAGATCGTCCTCCACTGTCATGGCTCCTACCAGAATCTGCTCGAAAGTGGCGTCGCGGTCGCTCTTGGTATATGACTTGATCTCTCCGATCAAACCCATGCGGAACCTCCTCGCCTTCCCGACCTCGATAAGATCCTCGATGAATCTGCTCAAACGGCTAAACTCTCCAGCGTACTCCTCAACGGTCTGGTTCCCCTGAACCAAACTCTCGAACTGCGCCTCCAAAGCACGGAGTACGGTATCGGGAAAGAATTTCTCCTTGAACAGTTTTTTGAACGCTGCCCAAGTCTGACCGGCTGTACCAATCCTCGGGTCCGTCTGGTACCAGGTACGGGCCAAGTCCTGCATCTGACTGGCGGCTGCCTTGATCTGTAATCCTGCCGGTATCTGTGCCAATCGGAATATCTCCTCAATGTGCTCTATCCAATCGTCAGCGTATATGATGCCCTCTGTACCCTTGAAGTCTCGGAGTCCCATCTTCTTGAAGGAATGGATGTCTGGAGTCCTCGGCTGATGCGGCTGCATCTGACCTTCCTGTGGCTGAGCAGCCACCAGCTCTACTGTCGTCCTGACCAACTGGTGAGTATCTTGTATGCTCTATCGGATATCAGCAGACTGGCTCTGCTGTATCTGCTGCTGAAACTCCATGAATCGGTAGAAGAGAGTAAACATCTGAGCCGCATCTACTGTCCCTGAAGGTAACTGCTGCTGGTACATATCTGGAATGACGGGGGAAGACCTCCGAACAGGTGGAGGTGCACTCCCAAAAGCTGCAGAAACTCCTATATGAGCAGAAATAGGGGGTACTGTGGTCCCAACGTCCACAATCAGGCGAGGGGTGGTAGGCCTCTCACCAGCGTCTACTGGGCCAGAGCGATGCGATCGTGTCTCAATCACCATCCTGGAGACAGATCAAACAAGGAATCAATACTGAGATAGAATCGATAATTCAAGGGAGGACAGTTATTCAAGGAAGCAATCTTCAACAGGAATTTAGATGGCAGGAATCCAGTTAAGAGTTTTTCCTAATGTGATTGAGTACCTCAAAATAATCCTAATCCTACTGCAGGCTGTAGTGATACTCTAATTCGAATACCACTACACAAACTCGACCTGCATGGGCCACCACTAAAAACGTGTCACGACCCGTACCCACCGTGAGGGTACGAGTACGTAACAGCGCCCAGCCTACGCCGCAGTGTCGACGGTAGAACGTTGTTCTAGGTCATGAACTATAACTAACTAATATGAAAATACTCTCCAAAAGGAGGCCAACACAGAGGTACAACTCAATCACAATCTAGAGATAGAATATGGCACGATAAATAGATAAGAAAATCCTCAACTGAGGTACAATAGAAATGAAATAACAAGTCTCAACATCTCTAAAATATACAACTCTGAAAATAAGGACAACAACTACACATGAAAAGAAACAGTCTAAGCTATCTATACTATGCAATGGGTATCATCCTCAGCAGCTGCCTGAACCTTCCCAGGGGTCCAGGTCGCGAGTGTCATCTAGGCAAGCTCCAAAGTAAGGGGTGCAGGATTCCTCATCATCCTCTGTAAAAATTTTAACAGGTCCAGTCAGGACGGGAGCGAGCACAATACATCTCACGCAGATCATAACAGGTTAGAAAAATATAGACATGCAAGAGAGTACGATACATGAAACTGAAAGAAAGTACATGATGTAAACAGGAAGAGAACTGTAATAGAAATATCTACTATAAGTAGAGAGCTACCAGTGACTAGTGATTTAGAGTACAAAGTCGACATGTGAACGGCTGGATTTGCACATGACTATACTAAAGAGGCGCACATGGCTATACTACTTTAGAATTATTCACATGACTATTTGTACTCCCCCATACCCCAATCAATACGCAAGGATCCAAACAAGTTATGTTACGTACATGGTTTTCACATGAAGCCCATAAAAGGGTGCACATGAAGTATACATGAGAGCTCATAGATGAGTGCACATGAAGTTCACATGGGGGCCCATAAACGGGTGCACATGAAATTCACATGAAGGCTCATAAATGAATGTACATGCAATATAGGTTATACATGAGATACATGGGAAACATGATCGATTCATGAGAGCACATGAGAGTACACGAGCGAGCATGAATGAGCATGATGCACATGAGAAACATGAATAACATGAGAGCAAGGAATACACTATGTATATGAAATACATGACACAATGTATCCGATGCTCCCGAGGGGGATAACATCTCAATGTAGGGATCCATATAGTACCAATCCGTGATAATATCGTGACAGCATCAAATAAGGTAAACTAGAGCAGGAATATAATTCTAAGCAAGTTATGAAATGATCAGAGAATGTACTCGCCTGGCATCTGAATGTCTGAAGTAAATGTACAGTCTGAGATGATGTACCTGACTCCTATTTAGAGCAACACAAATCAAGATGTATACAGGGGATGATAATAGTAATCTACAATGCATCTGCATGCTGTCTATGTCAAACTAGACCAAAGTCGACTCTCGGTCAACTCTAGTCAACTATACTAGTCAAACTAGGTCAAACTTAACCCAAACAAGTCTGATAAGTCTCACTAGGCCTAACCAAGCCTAGTCTATCAATCACACACAATCACAAGGCTAAACGAGTGCAAACACACATTCATATAAAGAAATATAGTTACAAACCTACTTGTATTCATTTACTCATAGCCACATACATACATATACAGATATATACATATATATATATATACTAAAGAGAGAGTTATAAGTGAGTGGCAACACAGTTTATAAAGAGTTCAAATTATAAGACAATGAAATTACAATGCAACCTACAAGGTTTTAGGCTATTCTAGGCTGAAGTCAACTATGGGTCAACTCTAAGCCTAAGCAACAAGTCAAATAGCCTAATAAAATTACATTAGGCTAACTAACTTATATCAACTATAGGCTACAACACTATCACAACCAATACATATATCATAATACCCAATAGGAATACACTAATAGGTATCAAATATAGATAGCAAGTATCAATATATAATATACATATATATATATATATATATATTTTTATGTATATAAGATATATATATATATATATAGATACATAGAGAGGTACATACTTACATACATATACAATTACATAGATATAGAGAGAGGGTTAAGGGGCTGAAATGGGTGTAAATGGGACTGGAATGTGGCTGAGTTTAGGGACTGATATTAGACAGTTATTGGACTATTTTAGGAGCAAAGGGGGGGGAACTGATTTGTGGGCTTTGTAGGACAGCCAACAAGGGTGTTAAGGGGCTGTCAATTACATACATGTTTGTGTATAAATGAGTGAGTAAAAATAGGGAAAAATATGTGACATATTTCAGTTGTGAATGAGGGAAGCATGTGTCAGTACAATGGGTCATGTGTATGTGTACTCAGGAATTCAGGGATCAGTTGCATGGTCTCAGATTTTTGTGTGACAGGGATATGGAAATGTGTGTGAGTGTTTGAGGAAAACAATAGTGTGACAGTTCCATATATGTGTGTGTATAGACATATAGGTTCAAGTTGTGTGTTTCTCAGGCCTTAGTTTGATTTCAGGAATAAACATTAAGTAAATGAACTCATGTTCATTCAGTCCCAGGTTCCCAGTTTTATAGTGTATGTGATGTCAGGAATCAATAACAGGGTACTCTACATGTTCTCATAACCCAGTGAACTAACAGTGTATATATACATCAATACATTGAAATCAAAACCAAATTTCTATATTAATATAATCCCCCAAATCAGTGAGATACAACTAAAAGTGAATGCGCCTCAGTTCCAGGTTTCAAACCCAATCAAATTCGAAATCC
This sequence comes from Iris pallida, assembly GCA_029216955.1. Lineage (NCBI taxonomy): Eukaryota > Viridiplantae > Streptophyta > Magnoliopsida > Asparagales > Iridaceae > Iris > Iris pallida. Next base: position 2,630,361 of record JANAVB010013395.1, read on the forward strand.
AAACATCCAATTCGAACCCATAGTCCAATACAATCACAATGACAGTTAACCTATCAAATTGATTTCCAACCCATAAGCAACTACACTAATCAAATGCCTATCCATTCTTCCTCAGTTAAACAGAAAAAAGAGAAATTAAACAATTAAGAAATTAGTTTAACAGGAAAAAAAATGAAAACAGTTCACAAAGAATTCAGTTTTCAGTCTTCTAGTATTAGCCTATTGCATCAACATAAAAAACTTCATTTGAGCCCAATTATCGAACACCCCATACTATCCCACAATACATATACATAAATACATATGTTGGTGAATCAATTTGCCATTCAACATTACAAAAAAAACAGGAAAGGAATGAATCGAAACAGGAAAGAAATGTATTCAGCCATGTATCAGTAAAAACAGTAAAGAACAGGGAATTTGGATTTTCGAATGCAATTAATCACTAAAATTGTGAAACAAAGGTTGGTAATAGATGACATACAAGTGAGGGTGCATGAGGGTGTCCTCATGTCCAGGAATTGGACACGAATCGTGTCCAAAATACACGTGTTCACAGATACGAAACAGTGCACGAATATCATCGTGCACGCGTGTACGTGTATCCCACACGCGACATACGACACGGCACGTGCTCGTGTCCAAGGGTTCACCTAGGATAGACCTAGGTCTGACACACACTGCACCGTGTCCACGAGTCCCACAGACACGATACGACACGCGTATCAGTGGTGTCTGTGCACTCGCACAGCAGCCCGCGCGCGACAGTACGCGACCCGTGCGAGCTTAAAAGCTCCGTGCACAGTCCACGAGACACTCCTAAATTTTGGAAGTGTGGTCGCAGACAATGCCCCATGGTTCACCCTAAAAATTAGGATACGACGTATCCTGTGTCCAGAGAACTGGACCCCGAGATGCAGGGCACGTCCAATATGCTCGTGCAGCGTGTCCACGTGCAAAAATAGGACACAAAACACTAGGACACCTTCACAAAAGTTAATGTACACATCAAGATCTAGAAATCCATGTAATTACATTTCAAAAGTATGAAAATTTATTCCTATGTGGCATTTCTACAAACACCTAGTGTATCACTATGATACGTGTCCGATACAGACACGAAATGGACACAAATTGTGCCCAAATTTTGTGGGTAGTTAGGTAACCCTAAAAATTAACCTATTATGCAAAGAAATCAGGAAGAAACATGGGTTTAGGTGGTTTACCTATTGAGTATCAACACTCAAGAACGAGCTCCAAAGAGGGGGGGTTCCAAATGGCAACTCCAAATCTCCAAATGACATACAAACTGAGGTGCTCCTCCAAAATCAGTACATAAACATAAATTAGATCCTATTGCAAAAGACTAGGACTAAAAAGGAGCTAAAATGAATTAATTTAGAATTTCTAAGGTTGGGGATTTACCTCTTTCTAAACTTGAGATCTATTTCCAAGAGAGGCTAACCCTAAATGAAGGAGGCATTAAATAGGGGTGGAAAACCCTAGGTTGGCTGCCATGGGTGGGTTTAATTTGGTTTTGGGCCTAAGTCATGGGCCTATGGCTTAATCACAAGTCTTAAAATTGATAAATCATAAGTCATTGACTTAAGCCATAAGTCATGAACTAATTTCACTTAAGTAATCCTTCCTACCTTAAAACTAATTCCTAATGACTAAAAGTAGGTTAACTAGAGTTAGACTAGGGTCACCAACTAGGGTTAGTTCTAGGTTAGTCTACAAAGTCTCAACTAGTCAAGACTAGCATAACACATAGCAATATTTAATTAATATTAAATTCACACAAATTCTCATAAATCATAATAAGTTCAAATAAATCCTAAAATGACCAAAATACCCTCTAGGCTAAAATGTACTAGTTAAACATCCTAACCACATGGCTAGGCTCTAAGGTTACACTAGTCAATCACCAAAATCATAAGTCATAACTTGAAATAGTTTTAAATGATTAAAAATTACCAAAAATTATATTATTATTTAAATATCATAATTAAATAAATTAAAATACAAAATTTCAAAATTATCCTCATCTGAAAAACTGGGTATTACAGGGATACCAATAGAAATAAAGTATATGATATCTTGGTTAGTATCCCATGATAGCTTAGATATAGAGTTAGTATCCTATATTAGAAATTAATATCCTAAGTTAGTGGATAGATAGTAGTCTAGAGATGTAAGTTGGTATCTTGGTGTCATAGGTTAGTGTGCCATATTACCTTGAGTAGGATACTACTAGTTAGTAACTTAGAATTTAGGATACTAGAAGTATATGTTATATAGTTAAATGTATATAGCTAGTGTCCTAAATATATATTTTAGTATCTTAGATATTAGGATACTAGTAAGTTAGAGTGTTAGATACAAGTTAGTATCATAGAGGGATAGTTAGTATCTTAGAGGGTAAATGAGAAGTCTAAGGTATTGACAAGGTAATGGTATTTATCTATAGTCTAAGAGTAAGGTATTGTTAGGATTTTAAGATAGATGGGTAGATACTAGTTTAAAGAAATGGTAGGATCTATTAGCCTAGGATAGTGAGTTATCTACTAGTCTAAATTTGATGGGATGTTAAGGTATTACCTAGATATTTAAGGTATTGATATAAGATACCTATAGAGATACGGTAAGGGGTTATCTTGGTAGGTAATAGTTAGGAATAGGGTATTTGACTTAGATTTGACCCTATTTGACCAAGATTGATTGTTTTGACTCAAAGTCAACTACAAGTCAACGTTAGACCTAGATTGGACTAGGAGTTGACCAGTTGACCAAAAGTCTACTGTGAGTCAACCATTTACCCAATTTGACCTAGATTGGATTCGAAGTTGATCAGAGTTGACCAGTTGACCAAAAGTCAACTGTAGGTCAACCCTTGACCTAGTATGCTCTATATTGACTTAGTTTGACCTTGTTTGACCTAATTTAACTTTGATTGACTTAGATGGACCTAGTTTGACTTTATTTGACTTACCTTGACCTAATTTGACTTTGTTGGACCTAGAATGACTTAGATTTACTTAGATTTACTTAGCATAACCTAGTTTGACTTTGTTGGACCTTGTATGACTTAGTATGTCTTAGTTTGATTTAGTTTGACTTAGTTAACTTGGTGTGACTTAGTTTGACTGAGTTTGACCTAGATTAGCATAGCATACACTAGAAATCATGCCATACACTGTTAAACCATAATTAACTTATGTATATCTCATCTTTAGGTTCGTGACACCACTCTGAGCATCGATCCTATTGACAGCTCAGGACCGCAGGTGAGTACTTTATCTGATAGTTTTTATTGTCTTGATATCTTCTATATCCGATTCAGTTGTGGTATTTTACTTGATTCTCGACACGATACAGCACGGACTAGTATATATCGGATCCTATCATGAGATGTCATTTCTGGATTACCGTGGTATATTGGTGCATTGTTCGATCTTATTTCTTGTACTTGTATAGACATCGATTCCTAAGGGGGACTAGCTACCCTTTTAGAGAATCCTGTGTCATGACGTGCTGTGTTCGGATCTATATACTATTCGGGGATGGAGAGTTATTAGGGGTTATGTGATCAAATCCACCTTGTTTCTTTTCTTGTGCTTGTGCCACCCTCACCATACGTAGGGTATAGTGAGATCATTTCTTGTACTCGCTTTCCATGTTAGTCGGCTAGCCTATCTTGTTTTATCTTGTGATAGCCGAGCCAAATGGAAAGGTCCGAGTCTTGCACCCAAACCGATCACATAATTGCTGTAATACTCGAGGCACATTTTATATTTACAGTGTATATCAGTTATTCCTGTTCAGTTTTACTTTTCTGTACGTTACACCCTGACATAATTTTATGTTTAACATATCCTATTTATATTCCAGTCTTGATATATCATCTTGTATTTCATTATGATTGTCTGTTATAGCATTTGTCAATATAATAGAACTGTTGTTGGTGTTTGTGCTCGTTCATTTTCCTGACAGGATAACCCCATTGATGTTTACAAAGGATTTAGATGCTGACTGCTCGACCTATTATAGTTATGGCACCGACGGAGACTATTACCAGGAACCCCCTCTTATGCTAGTGTCTGTAGAGGACATACTACCAATAGTGACCTAGACTAGTTAGGTTTGATTGGACTACGTTCCAGATGGGTATTGAGACTTATAGTACTTATTTGGATATTGTGTTATGTCTTAAACTCTGATCTTGTTTGGTGACTTGCTGTAAAACCCCTAAAATTTTTACTATTTTTATTATTTAATATTTGTACTGATTTAAAATTTTTGTATTATACGTCACGTAGTCATATTGTACGTCGTGTGCGAAGGTTCGTCTTTCGTAATTGCTCGACGAATGCGAATATGTGCGAGCGTACATATTTTTAAAAAACATTATTTTTATTATTTTTATAGTTTCAAAGAAATATAGACAATAATTATTTTTAGCTATTATTTTCAAGTTTACGATTTTAATTATAAAAGTCTTTTCGTTTATAGCAGTTATTAATAATAAAATATATTCTTAGACATACATATAATGCCTAAATATTTTGCTAGTTATTTTAAATAAAAATGTAATTTTCGAAATTATTAATATTAATATTTTATTATCCAAAAAGATTTATTATTTTTGAAATTATTATTATTGGTATTTTGGAAAATATATTTAAAAATTTTGTGGCCATTTTAAATCTCGATTTGATTTTTGGATTTATTTAATTAGTTAAATATTTGAAGTTTGATTTATCCTAATTTATTTTAAGCCAAAATCATTTAATTAGATTTAAATTGATTTGAATTAGATTTGGATTTAGATTTGATTGATTTTGAATTTGTAGCAAATTATCTATTTTGGGGAATTTAAATCCTAATCTATATCTAATTGGGAATTCCCACATCCTATAAATAGACAGGTACTCCTCCAATATTTTCATCCATAAATTCATTTTTCCACAAATTCCACAACCCATAATTATCGTGCATCGTGTCCGTGTCAACCTAGTTACTCTAATATATTATCTTTGTACAAATATAATACTCCACGCCGGGTCCGACAGATCCGAACCTCCGTCCCCGTCGTGTCGGACACACCCGACACGACTCATCCAAACTCTAATTCTAATCCTAACCCTCTGCTACCGTCCCAACTAAAACTCCTCGACCCAGCCACCCCGTTCCGACAGCACTCCCATCTCATCCCCGTCAACTCCACGACCACCCCCTCCAGACTCCACGACCAGCCACCATCCCCGCAACCTTCGACTACCACAAACAACCGCCGACCATCCTACTGCCATCATCAAACACGTATCCGACCTCGACACAGCCCCTCCTCCATGTCTCAGAAACCACCAGTGCCCCCACCGCCAGTACGACCAGACTCTCAACCACCAACACCACTCTCTAACCCCGGTCTTGCCAACCACCACCACCAGTGTCCACCATGGCCGGAGCCCAGAACCCTTCGCCATCGCCACCACCTCGGCCGGCTACTTCCCAACACCAAAAAACCCAAGAAAAAGAAGAAAAACCAAAAAAAACCCAAATTTTACCTTCCTCCGCCGAGCGCGCCTCGACCCCTCTGGTTCGACCCTCTCCGACGAGCCGCCCGCCTTAGCCGAACCCTGACCGTCGCTCGCCCTGAGCGCGCTGTCACCGCGTCCCGACCCAACCGCGCCCCGGCACCAGCGACCCCCGGTTCCCTCAGCCTCGACGCCGGCGTTTGTGCCGAGCGCCGCCCCCGCAGCTCTAGTCACCGCGCCCTCCGTCCTATCCGACTTCCCACTCCGCTGGTCGAGCACGCCTCAGATCTGCCTTGGCCTCCGCGACCTCGGCCCAGCGCGGCCGAGCTCCGTCCAAATTTTCCTTAGGAAAACCCTAGCCGCCCATCTCCACCTCCCCATGACTTCCGCCGCCGCTTCCTCCACCCGTCGTGGCGTACTCCCCCTCCGCCCACGACCCAGCTCGTCCTTCCTCCGTCGGAGCTCCACCGACGCCGGACTCCCTCTCCTCCTCCTCGCTCTCTCTCTCTCTATTCCCTCTCTGAGTTCTGTTTCCCTTATTTTTGTTGTTTCAATTCGAGTCCGCTGGTGGTCTAACCTAACCATTGGTTTCTTTATTTCATTATATTTTCATTTCATTTTTTTTTTGGTTTGTTTTGCTTTTGTTATTTGTTATTATCATTTTTATTATTATTTATTTTTATTATTAGGATATATTATTTATTGTTATTATTATTATTATTAGTTATTAATATTGATTAAGATGTTATTATTATTATCATAATATTATTATTCTCATTATTATTATTATTATTATTATTATTATTATTATTATTATTATTATTATTATTATTATTATTATTATTACTATGTTATTATTTATTAATATTCTTATTTGAGATTATTTATTTCAAAATATTTTTTTAACAAAAAGATTGTACTAGGCTTACCATATATTTGTTTTCAAAACTAGATTTCGAACCCTAAATAAATAAATATTATTTTCTATTATTATATATACTAAAAAGTACTTGACAAAAATAGGTTCCCTATGAAAATAGTTTCTAGAATATTATGTTAAGTATGTATTTCCTTTATTTAGTGAAGTATCGTTTCTGTCAAACATCACAAAATTTATGAAACTTAGTGTTTTAGCCAAAACGACTTTCCTTTACTTTAAGCATTTTTCTATAACCATTTTGACTTATAAAAGTTAGTTCTTGAGTATTATAAATAGTTTTAGTTCGTATATTTATTTATTTATTTATCCTATACTCTTTAAATTGTCCTTCTGTCTGAGACCAATCCTATCTTTCCTATTCCTTTGTCCATTTCGAGACTACCTTATGGCATCCCTAACTAATTTGACCGTCCTGGACCCAATGGAACTGTCCGTATCACCAACAGAGGTCCCCTTGTGTAGTTGTTGCATCGAAGTTGCAGATCGTGCCACATTGATCATCGCAGCACACCAGACGCTCTACCAGGCAAGACACCTTGCCATTTGCTGTTTAATTATTTTAGCTCATATTTCATGCATGTTCATTATTTTCTTTATGCAAATTAAACTGTGATACATGGCATAACCTGTTAGAATTTACTGTTCAGTTTCTTGGTATGTATTATTTTCTTACACATTAAACCTAGACTTAAGGGACCACCTTTGTGTGTTGCATTCATGGCCTTGACACGTTGTACCACGAAGTTGTGTGTCGCATATAGAATACGGAAGTGCGTGATTGGCTGGCCACCAGTACGTACAAGCCGTACGATAGGAATAACCACTAATAGAGGTTGCATGCTAGTTTGACTTAGCGGTTATAGAGTTAGCATTGGGCGGGAAGAACATGATTGGAAGTTGACTACCACCCTATCTATCGTAGACTCGCTCGCTACTGAGGAACGATAGGTAGACTATATGATATAGACTCGCTCGATACTAAGGAATAGTATATGGTGTTGTGACTCGCTACTAAGGTACTGTATTGTTAATTTCTCGATTTGACTGGGTAGTCATGCAACCATGAACTGTTCTTAAACTGCATTCACTTAGAACGGTTAGGCTACCCTTATCCGTTAGGTACGAGTACCTTTGGTTTGGGTACTTGTATCTGACTGTGGCTTAGAACAATAGCTTGTCGCGGATTAGTTTGTCACATCTTGTCCTTGTTTGGTTGTAGGTGTGACTTACTACTTTGATTAGAAGGTATTGAACCTTGTTGGGGTCCGGATACCATATTGGATTATTAGCATGGAAAGATACGTCACCGTGAATTAGTTTACCATCTCCTGTCCTTGTTTGGTTGGGGGGATGGTACGCTCGTTCAGTAGGTGCGTATTGGAACATGTTATAATTCGATTTACTTATTTATTTGAGCGATATTTATTCAGTTTATATGGCATGATATTATGTGTCTTGTTACGTCCCTCTGAGGACCTGGTTGTCTTGCCAGGTGTGTGCTATTGTCTTTCGCAGGTGTTCTAGCTCTAGTCGTGTTCGTCGCTATTTCCTCGAGGATGATTGTATTTGGACTGTCTTCGCTTCGCTCGCCACTCATTTCATTTTTTATGTACTTTTCCTTATTTTGTTGATAGTGGATTTGTCTCCGTCCAACATATTGTATCAAGACAAATTCATTCTTATTATATGATCTTTTATTCATTTATTCTGTGTGGATGAGATTAGTTATGGTTCTACTGCATTTTTACAGCTTATGTATTCATATGAGGTTTCCATATATTGGAGTGTACTTCGTATGAATACAGCTGGCATGTCTACGTTCCTAGTCCTACGTATTTTGGGATTGGGGCGTTACACTTGTATCTATTTTAGTTATCTAATTTTATCATATCTTTATGATATTCGTGCTTATCTTCCTTAGATGTCTTGTGATTGAGTTGAGATTATATACCTTCGTATGGAGATGACAGGTACATATATTGTGTCTAGATGCTATACTTTCTAGTATACCTATACAGCATTCTACCGCCGATTCTGTGGCGTAGGCTGGACGTACCCACGTGCTTGTGCCCCTAATCAGGGTACGGGTCGTGACAATATACATAGATTACAGAGCTTTGAACACAGTGACAATGAAGAACAAGTACCCCTTGCCACGCATCGATGATCTATTCAATCAGTTGAGTGGAGCCAAGGTATTCTCTAAGATCGACTTACGATCGGGCTATCATCAGTTGATGGTCCTCAAGGAAGATGTCCCGAAGTCTGCATTCAGATCGAGATATGGATACTACGAGTTTTTGGTTATGCCATTCGGTTTGACTAATGCTCCAACGGTCTTCATGAATCTCATAAACAAGATATGCTATCAATACTTAGATAAATTCGTGGTTGTCTTTATAGACAATATTTTGATATACTCAAAGAGCTACGAAGAGAATGAGTAGCATTAGCAGATAACCTTGGGAACCTTGAGGAATGAGTAGCTTTATGTGAAGCTTAGCAAATGTGACTTCTTTCTTGAGAAGGTTTCGTTTCTTGGGTATATGGTCACGGGTGACGACATATCGGTAGATCCAGAGAAAATTTTAGTAGTCAAGGCATGGCCCTCTCCCACTTCAGCCTCCGAGAAGAGAAGTTTTCTTAGACTTGCGGGTTATTACCGAAGGTTCGTGGAAGATTTCTCACGGATAGCTAGACCTATGACTTGGTTGACTTACAAAGGCCAAGAGTTCATATAGACGGACGAGTGTCAAGCAGCTTTTAACGAGTTTAAGAAGCGCTTGACCACTGCACCCATCTTGGTACTTCTATCAGGACCAGGAGGATTCGTGATTTATAGTGATGCATCCAAAAAGTGATTAGGATGCATCTTGATGCAGCATGGTCGAGTTGTAGCATATGCATCGAGGCAGTTGAGAGTGCACAAGAAGAATTATCTAACCCACGATCTAGAGCTCATAGCAGTCATCTTTGCTCTAAAACTTTAGAGACATTACTTGTACGGTGAAATGGTAGACATTTATACCGATCATAAAAGCCTCAAGTATGTCTTCACGCAAAAAAAGCTGAATAGGCGACAACGTCAATGGCTCTGTTTGCCATTAATTATCAAAACAAGAACTACAGAGGAACTAGATTTGATTGCAAACTTAAAAGTATAACAGAGAGCCAAGAAAGAAATCCTAGGAAATAATCTAAGTACAATTGTTTAGTTTTGATTCTGAGGGTGACGGTGGAGGCTCGGAAGAAGTGTAGGAACTCTGCCTTACTCCTTGGACTATCAGACACAGTCTTTGCTCTTGAAAAAATTGCCAGCCTTCTACCCTTATATTTATAATGTTTTCGGGATGAAGCATATTTTGGGCCGCATAGATGGCCACGTAGCTATAACAGCATACAAAGACTCGATCTTTGGCTATCAGCTGGTGGTTTATTGAGATTTCTTTGTTGTAGCAAATCTGGGTGGTTGAGGCTTGGTCAACTTGCCATGTGCCCTAGCATAAAATAGAATCAATCTGTTTGAGATAGCAATGAGGGGCCGCATATAGCTTGGGGCATTTTGGACCGTATAGGTTTTCTTTGTCCTTTAGTGTTCGGCCATGCTGGGCCGCATAAGACTCATGCGGCCCAGGTCGCAATCTCCCTTAGCCACGTGTCCCACCAGCAGTGCCACAAGTTCTTATAAAGTTTAGAGACTTTTGCACCGCATAGATCCTGCAGTCTTGGCGAACTGCTCAGTCATAATTTGTCATTCTGGGCCACATAAGGCTCATGCGGCTCAGGTCGCAGTCCCCCTGGCCGTATAGCATCCCTGCTGACCATGCCTCAGATCGCATGAACTCTCAGACACGTGGGCCCTATGCTCAAGCACATGGGCCCTATGTCTGGTGACATGACACTTCTTGTCTTTTTAGAAAGGTCACATCTTATCTTAATCTTTTTTTGTCAGGATGTGTCAGAATTTTCAGAGTTGTCAGCTTTGTCAAAGGGGCTTCTGCGGCTGATTAGCTTGACTGCATAAGTAGCTCTTCCTTTTGTGGCCTGAATCAGTTTGGTCACATTTTAATATAATCAATCTATTTGAGACAGCAATGATGGACCGCATGGAGTTTGGGGTATTTTGGACCGCAGAGTTTGTCATGTGGCTCTTCCTTCTGCGGACCAAATTAACTTGGCCCAGAGCACCCATGCGGTCAGCTTTGTAATGTGATCCGTATGAACCCCGTCTTTTTCATGCTTCTACAAGACCCCCTTCAAAGTTTTCAAATTACAAATTTGGAATACTTTGAATAGAAAGCATGGAGATATGTCAAGCTGTAGGGAGGCTTCGAGCCATAGGGAGACTTCGAGCCGCAGGAAAAGTTCGAGCAGCAGGAGATCCCATCCAGGTTGTCCAGTTGTCACTGCTGCATTTAATGCTCTCATTCAGTTTTGGATTTGGCGTTGCCTTTTTTGTTACAAAGGATGGAATTGCAAGGGTCATCATTATCTCTTAGTGGACACGAGAATCAAAGTGGCATCTATCAGTTTACACTCTTTTGAAGGCCTATAAATATGGGCTATACGGCGGAGAGAGAGAGAGAGCTTCTCTTTTTTCTTTCAACTTCTTCTCCTTCGGCTTCATCATCTTCGTCGTCCTTTCTGCTCCAGTCAGCCATGGCTCTAAAAGTTTCCAAATTGACCGACGCTACGGCCAAAGGGAAGGGACTCGCCTCTCCGTCGAGAGCTGCAGACTCTCCTCCCGTTTATCCTGACGTGCAGCCCCCTATTCAGGGTAAGGATGGTGGAAGAACGATGACTTGAACTTAAACGGCTATGTCGCATGCTTTATGCATAGGCTTATCATGTATCACCTCTGTGCTTTGGCATAATCGATGTGTGTCCTATCTCACTGGAACGCATGCGTTCTGTGTGATGCGGCCGCATTGACTGAGCCGTATAAGCGTCGCTAAACCGCATGGATGTCTCATGACAGAGCCGTATAAGCATCACATAACTAAACCGCATAGATGCCTCATGACTGAGCCGCATGAGCATTACATAACTGAACCACATAAGTGCCTCATGACTGAGTCCATGAGCGTCACATAACTGAACCGCATAAGCTTCACCTGACTAGGCCGCATGTGCGCCCCTCACAACTGGATCGCATAAACTCTGCCTGACTGGGCCACATATGCCTTATTTGCTTTGAGCCGCATGTGCTCCTCACAACTAGGCCATATAGGTTCTATTTGACTAGGCCACATAGCTAAAGAAAGAACCCATTCACTTTGTTTTCCTCTAACTATATTCCTTCTTTGACCTTTGTAGTGAACTTGCCTACAACTCCATCGGGGGATCTCTTGATAGGGTATGCTCAGTCTTCTTTGGGTGTTAGATTTGACCATATAGTCGAACGCGTGTCGACTCAGATTACCCGAGATCAACCCGAGGCCAGGTTAAAGGAGATCAGGGGCCAATCATTCTTCTACCTACTCAGCATGATGAATTTCGGAAGATTGGAGGACACTCTTCTAAAGCCTGCATTCTTATTTGGAGACGCTTTAGCTGTATCGAACCCAAGCATATTGGAGATATCTGAGAGCTGGGATTTTTCTTCCAATGGAGTAGCGGTTCACCTTCCTCAGATGGAATGCGATTTCCCCCAATCAGGTTTTAACATGGTGCCTATTCAGAGACGAAAGACGGATCCCATAACTCAGGACCGGCAGGGAGTCTTCATAGGCAATATCCATTATAATAGATGAACGCAGTCGGTGGTCGCGACCAAGGAGTTAATCAGTTATTCTGTTGTCGGACTGGTCCCCGATAGTTTTATAAATAAGCTGAGGCCCAATATTCGGTCATCTGAAGCTGACAACTTCTTGAAGCAGATTGCTCGCAAAGGGCATACCCCACGGGCAAACTATCGCTTCTGAATTGGATGCATCGTTCCCCTACGTGGGTCAACTTGACATCCTGGATTCTAACGATGTATCAGGATAATTTGCAGCAGTTCGGCCTCTACTATGCCATAGGGGCACCTGCTACGGTCTTCCTGTGAAACAAAAGTTGTTCATTGCACTCCTCGAGATGTACAATCGTCCTACAGGGACCTTTTTTACACCTGCTGGAGAGATGGGGCTCCCTCTCTACGAGATGCATGACGTCTTCAAGTTGCCATGGGGAGACGAAGTTTACGAGGAGTATACTCCCACAAATAAGGAGTTTAGGGAGCTAGAGCAGCGGTTCCTCGGGTTCGTTGCCGTTTACCAGGAAGTGCTATGATGATCATAGCACTTATCAGCAAATATCGAAGAAGACGGATGAAAGCTCTGAAGGGAACCTTCCCCACACTAAGGCTTGGATCAGTTATCTGTTCAACCTTGGGGCCTCGGGCCAGGTTGCCCCTCGGAGCCCTGAGACTCAAGAAGGGGTAGTCGCTCAGGTGCGAAGCGCTAAGAGGACCAAAGCTTTCGGTGACAGATTCGGAAGCCAGACCGATACCTTCAGTTATTTCTATCAATATACCCAACTCTTGTCCGATAAGGCCATCATGGCTGGGTTTCTAATGATATGGCTGAGGATCTGTGTGGTCTCGACTGGTTCTGGTTCTATAGAGAGGATCAGCCGTAACCTGATCCTCCCTTCTTTCAAGTTAGTCTTCGGAGGCAGGCTAGCTCTACTTCCAGCCATGGTGTGTAGCATTCATCGAGAACTTCGTATCTTTACGACCAAAGCCATAGCTTGTGACATTACGAAGGCTTTCAACTGAATTGAGCTGCCCTACCATTATCTGATGGGGTAGCTGCTAATGTACTGCCCCTCTCTGATGCGGCCTGGCCCTAAGGTTAACGCGACGACCGACGATGCCTTCATCTACCAGTACCATGACATGTCCTGGACTTGTTCAACCATACCCGACTGCCGAGCTGCGCTTGCACGGGTGGACAGCTACTACTTTTTTGTGTCGGTCCCGTCTTTTACCGACGAGGAAATGAGGCGCCTTCATTTTGATGGTGGTATCGTACCCCAGATCCTATCCTAGAAGATGTTCCACTGGTTACAAATATCCGCCCTGCACATCTGGTATACCGCAACCGCAACGTCGTCTTCTTGGAACCTTACCTACCCAGCCGATACTCTCGACAATTCGGGTATAGCCAGTTATTTTTGGACAACCCCAGTCCCAGCCTAGGTTATGAGTGTGGCATCCTGGATGTTATCCGGGCCTGGCATTACTACAGTGCAGTTCGTACCCAAACCAGCTTCTGTCTGTCCGACACTGGGGGCTCGGGGCGTATATCGTACACGGCGGCCCTCCACTATGTCTCCGTGAATAAGCCTCCCCGCGACTTCGATGCAAGTACCAGTTTCATTACCGGTACCAAGTTGGGGGAACAACATAAGAAGACCAAAAAGAGGACCAAGGCAGGGAAGGCGAAGGCTATCAAAGTCTCTGACTCTGATTCTATTGATACGGAAGAGGAGAATGAATCCGACGATCCACCACTCCCTGCGATTACTTTGGCGACACGCTTGCCTTCTCCTGTGCCAAGTCCTTCGTATAAGCGAAGTAAGCGTGGACCCTCCGTCGCCAACAGGCCTCGTTCTCAGAAGCAGGTCGCGATTAGGATCCGTGGGCCTAACGCCGCAGAAGGAGGCAGCGACGTCGAAGCCATCTCGGAGGTAAATTTTATCCCGACAGACCACAATGTTACTTTTGGGATATTATATGATTGTTTCTTTTTGCAGACTTTGGGAGGAATGAACCCTCCGGAGCCCGATGCTGCTTCCGAGATTCCTTTAACTACGGACACCCAGGTCAGAGAAGGTACGAGCCTTACAGAACCGGTTCTTGGGACTGCAGGGTCTCAGCTGGCTGGTACCAACCCAACTATATCTCCTTTCGGGGCAACCGGGGCTGGAGCGGTAGATGTAGGTGGCTCGGGTACCGCCGTTGAGGAGGATATAGGGGCAGTGGAAGGAGCTATGACTGTCCTGAACGAGTCTCAGTCTCTGCCGCCCTCCTCTGGGAAGCTATGTCATATTCTTACCAATAAGGAGATTCATTCGCTCTATCTCCATATCCTTCGAGTCAAGTTGATTGTCGGTTGTTCTGGATCTGTAGGCCCTGCTCCTTCATTGTCGATGGCGGACATGGCCGCGGAAGAGGGGATAGAGGAGGATATCAGGGTGGACCTCGTACAAAGAAGAAGAAGCGTACCTTCTTCCCTTCTAATCGAGAGGCCCCCCGCCGGGTCAAGTTCGGTGCTACCCATGACAGAAATACCGACGGTAGAGGTGGTGGTTCCTACACCAGCATCGGTGGATGCGGGGTCGGTTGAAGCTGCCCCTACCCCAGAAATTAAACTCTCCGCTCTGCCAGTCTTTAGCTCCTTCGGGCTGCAGAGGGGGAGATTGCCGCTGTGCGGGAATCTCATCGCTCGGAGTTTGTTTTCCTTCTGACAGGGTCATCAAGCTCCGTTGTGCCTCCTTCCTGGACACCTTCAGCTCTCTTGGCTTCCATTCCTTCGACGCTGTCCTCTTTGGAGAACCTAGACGAGTCGTCAAAGGACATAGTCGAGAGCTTCTACCGCCATCTGAAACGGGGGGTTGAAGCTACTTTGAGAAGAGGAACGTCATTTGCCGTGGCTCATCATTGTGCCTACGGCCAGATTGAACTGCTGAAGACGCTCCCGGGTGGAGAAGGGACGACTGATCTTCTGGAGCACAAACTGGCAGAGGCTGATCGGTACCTAATCCAGTTGCAAAAACTACGACAAGTCGATGTGCCCGCTGTAGTAGAACAGGAGCGTGCCTTTCTTGTAACGGCCGTAGAAAAGGTAAAAGCTGTACTATAGATGACCAAGCCCACCTTAGAGAAAGACCTCCAGAGGTTGTCTCTAAAGTATGACAAGCTGAGCCGGAAGGGAGAGGCTTGCCTAGTTTGTGAGGAGGCCACGATTCGTACGATGGCTGAAACTAACGAGCAAATCCTCCAGCTCTAAGCTAAGCTGGCATCCCTGGAGACTAAGCTCCGAGCTACCCGTCAAGAGAGAGAGATAATTTGTGAGGAGACCGATAAGGTCACACGAGCCTCTGCTGCTCTGGAGGGTACGCTTAAAAAGGTGGAGGACAACTAGCAGGCTCATGCACATCTTGAGGATGATGAAAAGCTGACCCAGGAAGCTGAACGCCGAGCCAAACAAAAAATCGAACGCTCAACAGCATAGCTGTAGGACGTACTCACCAAACTGTGTTGCTGATGAGTAGTGAATTTTCTTTCTTTTTTTGTATTCTTTTCCCCTTTTTTTTGTTGCTGGAGATGTAGCCCCACCAATGTAGTTGATGTTTCTTGAAATAAAAGATACATTATCTTTATTCTTTGCTTAGGATATCTGACATGCTCGTACTAGAGGGCCTAATACAACATTTATGATTGGCAGAGGACATCCCATTCGGGGGAATTTTGTGGACCTATTACCCTTTTGTGCATCTGTGATACGAGTAAATAGATTTGAAATAATTTTCAGTGGACCTATTACCCTTTTGCGCACTGGTGGTGCGGGTAATAGAGTTGAATGATTTTTTGTAGACCTATTACCCTTTTGCGCACCGGTAGTGCGAGTAATAGATTTGAACGATTTTTTGTAGACCTATTACCCTTTTGCGCACTGGTAGTGCGAGTAATAGATTTGAACGATTTTTTGTGGACCTATTACCTTTTTGTGCACCGGTAGTACGAGTAATAGATTTTAAAACAAAACCTAACAGATGTAATATGGACGTGATAGGTTATGTGGCCTTAACACCATGGCTTTATCCCAGATTGGGTGCATGTGTTAAGTTAGAAGATTATTTATATCAAAGGTAGTATGGACGTGATATACAATAATCAAAACCAGGAAGTTTGCTAAGAGGCGACAAAAACAAACCTGACAAACTCCGACGGGATGAAGCATTAGAGTGGAAATTCAGAGGTATTAGTATACATGACTTGTCACCAAGGGAGATGCGACGTGAATCCATTCGGAGCTAGAAGAGTGTAAGTTCAGAGATACTTGGTGTACATAACTCGACATTATAGGAGCATGTCTTTAAGCATAATATTTTTTTGGAAACTTGCCGTTTATGGGCATCATAAGCAAGTCTCCATTTTATTTTACGAGCCTATGCACCGTTGGAGAATACGGTCTCGATGACAAATGTGCCCTCACATTTGGGCTGAAACTTGTCAGCGGTTTTGTGAGTCATGACCATCGGTCTGCGGACGGCCAAGACGAGATTGCCTACTTGGAATGTTCTCTGCTTGACTTTCTTATTGAAAGCTCGAGAGATACGTGCTTGATAGAGCTCGATGCTTTGTTGAGCTTGTAAACGCTTCTCGTCAAAGGCTTCCAGTTCTTGTAGCCGTCGACGATAGTTATTGTCCAACGTCAACCGGTAAGTAAGGTCTACGCAAAGCGAGGGGATCTGGGTCTCCAATGGAAGAACTGCCTCGCTCCCGTAAACCAAAGAAAATAGTGTATTTTCTGTAGCCGTCCGAATTGTAGTGCGGTACACCCATAAGCATTCGTCCAACTTTTTATTCCAGTCACACATGTTTGAAGATACAAACTTTTGAGAAGCTTGATTATGGTCTTGCTAAAAGCTTCAGCCAGAACGTTAGCCGATTGGTTGTATGCCATTGAAGCCACATTCTGAATCCAATTTTTGTCGCAGAATCGATAGAAAGCATGGCTTGCGAACTGCGGACCATTGTCGTGAATAATCCCCCGGGGTAGTCCAAAACGGTAGATGATGTGATATTTTACAAAACTAATCACGTTTGATGTCTTTACCTTTGCAAGTGGAACAGCTTCTGCCCACTTGAAGAAGTAATCGATGATTGCAATATTTGTTTGTTTGCCCATAATAAGTGGAACAGCTTCTGTCCACTTATTATGGATTTGAGATATGGGTTTTTTTGCCATGTTTTGGCTATTTACCATAGCCGTAATAGTATTTACACATTCGAGTCGGGCTAGAGTCCGCTTGAAGCGTAGCTAGCTTGCTCATGAGCTCGCGTCCGAAAGACGGATACGGGTCGTGACAAACATTCTCAATGGGCAGCATTGGATCTGGTCCGTATGAGAGACGGTCAAAGACAGAGCTTCTGACAGGGCCGCATGGGGCATCTTGTTTGCTGCCAGGATTGGCTGCCGCATAGGCCATCTGTCTGCGGTCGCATGGGGCATCCTGTCTGCGGCCAGGATTGGCTTCCGCATAGTCAATCTGCCTGCGGCCACCTTTCTTATGCTGCCTCTTCTTTGACTGCATGAGTTTCCCTTGTGCTTCCAAAAGTCCAGCATCGTAATGTTTTTCTCTGCTGGATTTAGGGAAAGGCGGGGTCCTCTACGGTTCAAAGCGAGGCCGCATGGGAGCTTTGGTCACCGTCTTGAGTGGCGAGAGGAGTTCTTTCCAGAGCCTGGCAAGGAGCAGTGGTCTTGGGCCTTCGTGTCCTGCAGGCTCTTTTCGGGTTGGCTCGTTTCTGTGCTGGATTGGTGCTCCCATTAGAGAGCATTTCCTCGAATGCTTGTTGATCAAAACGAACAACAAGCATCTGCTGTGTAGAGCCGAGCTTGGACGTGTCGGATTGTGGCACCAATTTCTTATCGGTGGAGAAAGAAGTCCCCAGCAGAGTCGCCATCGTGTTTGCCATTAATTATTGAAACAAGAACTATAGAGGAACTAGATTTGAATGCAAACTTAAAAGTACAACAGAGAGCCTAAAAAAAATCCTAGAAAATAATCGAAGTACAATTATTTAGTTTTGATTCTGAGGGTGACGGTGGAGGCTCGGAAGAAGTATAGGAACTCTGCCTTACTCCTTGGACTATCAAACACAGTCTTTGCTCTTGAGAAAATTGCCAGCCTTTGGCATGGGTGTGGTACCCTGCTATTTATAATGTTTTCAGGATGAAGCATATTTTGGGCCGCATAGATGGCCACGTGAGCACACGAAGACTCGATCTTTGGCTGCCAGCTGGTGGTTTGTTGAGATTTCTTTGTTGTAGCAAATCTGGGTGGTTGAGACTTGGTCAACTTGCCACGTGCCCTATCACAAAATAGAATCAATCTGTTTAAGACAACAATGAGGGGCCGTATATAGCTTGGGGCATTTTGGACCGCATAGGTCTTCTTTGTCCTTTAGTGCTTGGCCATGCTGGGCCGCATAAGACTCATGCGGCTCAGGTCGCAGTCTCCCTTAGCCACGTGTCCCACCAGCAGTGCCACAAGTCTGCATGAAGTTTGAAGACTTTTGGACCGTATAGATCCTGCAGTCTGGGCGAATTGCTCAGTCATATTTTGTTATTCTGGGCCGCATAAGGCTCATGCGGCTCAGGTCGCAGTCTTCCTGGTCGCATAACACCCCTGCTGACCATGCCTCAGACCACATGAACTCTCAGACACGTGGGCCCTATGCTCAAGCACATGGTTTCTATGTCTGGTGACATGACACTTCTTGTCTTTTTAGAAAGGTCACATCTTATCTTTATCTTTTTTTTGTGAAGATGTGTCAGAGTTGTCAGCTTTGTCAGAGGGGCTTCTGTGGCTAATTAGCTTGGCCGCATAAGTACCTCTTCCTTCTACGGCCCGAATTAGTTTGGTTGCATTTTAATATAATCAATCTGTTTGAGACAGCATTGATGGGCCGCATGGAGTTTGGGGCATTTTGGACCGCAGAGTTTGTCATGCGACTCTTCCTTTTGCGGACCAAATTAACTCGGCCCAGAGCACCCATGCGGTCAGCTTTGTAATGTGATCCGCATGAACCTCGTATTTTCCATGCTTCTACAGGCTCGAGTTGATGAAGGATTACGAGATCGAGCTGCATTACCATCCGGACAAGGCTAATGTTGTAGCAGATGCATTAAGCCGTAAGCCCAAGGCACATTTTTTTACCACACAGAGGGAGTTATTAGAAGACTTGCTGAAACTTGGAATTGAAGTCTTATTGCCCGGAGTTGATGGCGTACTAGCCAACCTTCAAGTGCAATCATCTCTAATAGAGAGGATCAAGGCAGCATTACCCACAGACGTTCGATTTCGATGACTTAGTGAGAGAACCAAAGCAGGAGAGCAGACAGGATTAAGGATCCATCTGGATGGGATATTACGATGTGGTGGTCGTCTGTATGTTCCAAACGGAGAACTTCAGCAAGAATTGATGGCCGAAGCATATAGCTCTATCTACTCCATACACCCCAGAGGAACCAAGATGTACCGGGACTTGCTGCAGCACTATTGGTGGCACGGGATAAAGCAGAAGATAGCTCATTTCGTAGCCAAGTGTTTGGTATGCCAACAAGTGAAGGCAGAGCACCAGAGGTCAACTGGATTATTACAACCGCTTCCTATTCCTGAGTGGAAGTAGGAGCACATTACCATGGATTTTGCCACGGGATTTCCTCGGAGTTCTAATGGACGAGACACCGTATGGGTGATAGGGGATAGGCTTACTAAGTCAGGCCAGTTCTTGCCTTTTAGAGTGGGTCAGTCCACGGAATTATTGGCTGACATGTACATGAAGAAAATAGTAAAGCTACACGGTGTGCCAGTTAGCATCGTGTCGGACAGGGACTCGAGATTCACCTCTCATTTTGGGCACCCATCTGAAGTTTAGCACGGTATATCACCCACACACCGATGGACAGTCAGAGTGTACTATTCAAATGCTAGAAGATATATTGAGAGCATGTATAGTTGACTTTGGCGGATCATAGGAAGGCTACCTCCATCTTGTAGAGTTTTTTACCATAATAGCTATCAAGTGAGCATCCAGATGGATCCGTTTGAACCACTGTATGGCAAGAAGTGCCGGTCTCCAATTTGTTGGAGTGATATAGGGGAGTGACAGATATTGGGTCCAGAATTGGTCGTGAGCATAGTAGAGAAGGTCAAGAATATACAAGGCCACCAGCGAGCAGCGCAGGATAGACAAAAGCAGTAGACAGCGAGCAGCGCAGGATATATATATATATATATATATATATATATATATATATATATATATATATATATATATATATATATATATATATATATATATATATATATATATATATATATATATATTAAAAAATATTTTATTTGTGGCATATATATATATATATATATATATATATATATATATATATATATTATGATAATATATATATATATATATATATATATATATATATAATGATAATAGGGAAAATTAAATATATATATATATATATATATATATATATTATGATAATAGGGAAAATAAAAAAAAATATTATGATAATAGGGAAAAAGAATTATCCAAAATCTCGCAAGATTTTGGGAAAAATCTCGCGAGATGAATTCCTTAATTATACCTGACCCCTGAACCCGACTAGGAAGAAGGGAATTGGCAGTTCAAAAACTCAAACATATTCCAAATAGATTTCGGTCATATCTCTTCCTATGTGAATCCTATTCTAATCTCTTCCAAATGATCCAAATCCAATCAAGGATTGAATTTAAATTCGAGTTAAATCCGAACTTAAATACTTGATATTTAAACCTTTAGACCGTCGACGTTTTAAATCAAAAACAAATAAGAAAACTTCTCGTATTCGAAATTCCTTAGTCCAGAGGACTCTCCAACCTTAGGTGAGCATCCCGAACACCCTGTACCATCGTACGAGCCACTGGAGAGCCGTCGCGACCACCTAAGCGACCAAAATAGGGTGTTCTGTTCAGTCAGGTAACAGCGAGGTACCCTCCTTCTCGGCCATTTTTTTACATCTACTTGATTATTTTTGAATCTATAAATTCCTACGTGTAGCCTATATGACCTTCTTAAAACCCTAGTAAATAGATTCGTAGACAGGTAACCAAGTTATCCATTAAATCGACACGAAGTCGAGCAAAGATTTTGTTCGTAAACAGAGTTAGAACTATACAGACACCCGATTTGGAAGGCAACCCATTGCCAATCCATCGACTGATTGAAGAATCTAATAGAACATATTTATTGACAATATATACGAGATCAAAACCCTTCTTGTAGATTTTGATTTCATCGAATGAACGCCAAGAAAATAGTTTCAAAGTTTAGAAAAAAAATTAGTTTTTCAACTACAAAATTTTAATAACTTTTACCGATATGGCGTACGTCCCGACAAACCGGACGACATGGTCGCGAACTGTAACATCGAAAGGTGCTTATCGACTTCGCGGACGTATGGTATTCGACGAAACTCGATTTCTTTGTGTATGCACGACAAAATCGAGGCATACCGGTCGAGATACCTTGTATCGGCCTCTTTGAAAACTAGCCTATAACTTCGTGCACATTCATCATCTTGAGACAAAACTTGTGCCGCTGGACTCATCTCATTTTTTTGGTCTTGTGAGCCAAGTTTGGTCCGATTCTGAGAAGGTCGACCAAAATGCTTTTTGGCGGACCTGTGACCCGATCCAACGAGCAAATTTGTGCACGGCTCACCGAAATCTAACTTTGGATATATGGTTGAGTTTGTATCATCAAATCGGACCTGTAGACGTATAATTTGATGACTTTAGATATCGTAGATATTTGCACACTTTTTGGTGCAAAGTGGATCCGACAACGAATATCATTTTGATCCGAAATTATGATTTTGCCCATGTGTCCAGAATTAGACTTATGGGTAGGCAATATTAGACATTTTTTTATACCAAAAATGTTTATACTATTTTTTCGGCATCCGAGGACGTTTGCGGGAGTAGACTTTTCATTGATCTTGATTCTGACGATCTGAGTGACTGGTCATTACTATTTTCAGCACACCACCTCCAGACAAGATACCTTGCCAATATATTCTATCATTTATTGCTATTTTATTTTTGTTATTTTATACAATTTTAGTATATACTGCATGTTTCTATCATACTGTATGTTTAAATCATACTTGGGTACGAGCGACTGCATTAGTCGTTTCATGGCTTTTCTTTATTTTTATACGTGATGACCTAGTACTAGATGACCACCCACTAAAATACGGTATTGGTATATCTCATATGGCCTTGACACATGCTTTATCACGAGTTGTGAGTCGCATGTAGGACATGGACTCACATAGTCGGTTGGCCACCGATACGTATAAGACGTACGACAGTTAGGAAGTAACTGCCAATAGAAATTGCATGATTAGTGGACTTGGCAGTTATTAGAGGTTCATGAATATTATGGAGATGACTTAGATAGGCATTGGGTGGGAAGAACAGTTCCTTAGCATATGGGTCAATTACGCACTTATCTTTATTGTCGGAAGCTCTGCTGGAGATACGGTCCTGATACGCCTTGTTTCCTGATCATGCTGGCCTCTAATGTTCGTGGAATGTCATGCTTTGAGGTCCATGGTACCCCATGAGCGAGCCATACCAATCCTACTATAGCCAGAGTGCCCATGCGTTGGAGGTTTGTTCTTAGTTGCATATTCACAATAGAATGGTTAGGCACCATATTGCATGCATCTTTATTTTATTTCACAATTTATATGACATTTTGTTTTCTTGTATCTTGTTATGTCTCTCTCAGGACTTGGTGACCTCTCTAGGCTTAGACGACCAAGACTTTCTCCAGGAGTACGGCTCTGCATTAGATCTCTCTTTCTCAACTGATGAGGTCTCGTCTTCCGAGATCTAGTTTATTAGTCATGACTTGAGACATTGCAGTGGACATCTTTTATTTTCTTTTGTTTATTTTAGGAGGTCAGACTCTAGTTATCTCAAACTATTTTTCATAGTTGTTTGGTAATGGATTTGTTTCCACCCGGCTATATCTTTTGACTCTTTTATTTTACTCTATCTGGACTATTGTTATCTCTTGTGTTCTGTAGATGAGATGTAGATTATCTATGATTGGTATGTGATTTATTATTTACAGCTTATGTATTTGTACGAGGATTCTATATATTGGAGTATTCTTTGTATACATGCAGCTAGCATGTGCCTAGTCCTACATATATTAGGACTGGAGCATTACATGGATAGTTAGGGATGCCAATAATGGGCAGGTAGAGAAATGTCAGTGTATATGGTTTAGCATTAGATGTGTGGGATATGAGAGAAAATAAGTAATGGAAAGGTAAGTATGCCGTAAAGAATGAAAGGAAAGAAAATGGTAAACTGTGTTGGAAGAAAAATGATTTTTATATAACTATATATGAATGTGTGGATATGATTGTGGCTCAATATGGGATTGACATCTAGGCAGTAAAGTAAATTGGGTATTGATTTGTCTTGAGCCCCAAGTATTTAAGATTTGTACATGAAGTAAAAGTAGACAAGCATAGAGAAAATATTGTGATCGGAGCTATAGGTATACAGTTAGCCTACAAGAGCATACCCAAGTTATTATGTATATTAGATAGGTAATTTTAGCCGGCCATGTACTTGTATTATTAAATGGGTCACATGGTTAGAAGCATGTTGAATAACTAAGTAGGTTCAATAAACCCTTCCTTTGCCTTGGAACCAAGAAATCCATGTCAAACGTTTAAGTATTCTAGGAGCAAAATTTTCCATTGTTGGATTTTTTTAGCAATTAATTAATCCTAAATTTATTATCTAGGCTACTTGGGTTCTTTGGACTTAGGCTCTATACCAGCTTCTTCTTCTTTTTCCATCTCCCGGATCAAGGCAAGTATACCTTGCCACTATGTTAATTTTTATTTTATTTACAATTCATATTCTGCTATTTTATTACTACATTTATCTGCACGTCCGAGCATGACTGTAGGTGCCACTAATGGGATGCGTTGGTTCTTTATTATTCCAACCTAGGCTATAGGAGCCTACCTGTGCACTGCTGAGTAGATACACTGATATCTCACAGGACCCTGACACTTACTTTGGACAAGGAGAGATGATGTTGAGATGTATGACATGTACCCCTGTACCCAATTGATCATCAGAAAGACGAAACGTGTAACGTCATAGTTCATGCTAGACATTACATTTGTACTATATACTGGACTTCGCATTAGGAAATGAACGTGTCGAGGAGTCGACCTGTTCTAGATTCACTAGGTGGGGAGGACAGTCATTAGGCGTACGGCTACGAGTAGTATACACTTTGATGTTGCCGCATGATGGGTGCCTTGAGGGAGCGCCACTGCATGGTACCCTATTAGAAACAACCTCATATGTTGAAAGTTATCTTCATTGCATATACACTTAGTTTATAGAACACCACTAGACTCTTTTACTTTATTTGCATTCTGGCTTGTATTATGTATCTTGCTACGTCCCTCTGAGGACTTAGTTTTCTTCCAAGATTAGACGAGCAGGAGTACCTGGAGACATACGGGCCAGGCCTAGACGTAGTATTGGTGGACGAGGAGATCTTACCAGCTGAGCTCATCTGATTGAGTATGGAACCATCTTCGATGCAGTCTTCCTCTTAGAGTCTGTATCTAGTTATCTTACTTTCTGCATTTCCTTTAGTACTTTATCTAGGCATATTGAGTAGTAGATTTGTCTCCACCAACTTTATACTCATTATGGTTCTGTATGACTGATTTGTGATTACTTGAATTTATCGTATTCAGACTAGTTTATTTATTCTGTGGATGAGATTAGCATACCTATGACTATGATGTTATTTAGGTACAACGATATACGTAATTAGAGATTCCATTAAATTGGAAAAAAAATTAGTATATATCTACTGACCATTGTTACGTAGGTTGGTTCTGCATATTTTTGGGACTGGGGCGTGAGAGAAGCTGCTCGCAGAATTGTAAACATGAGCGCCACCTCTCTCCAAAGACGTCTACACTAACTAAGTGAGGAAGTCATTCTGATGTTGTTGCGTCGCCATGAAGCCCCTAAGTACGTCCACTAGCATAAGAACAACACTCTCCGGCTGCTCTGGCTGAATGGTACTGCAAGCTGAACGAGATGAGCTGGCACCTCTGCCCTCGGGTCGACTCTGGACTCTGCTCCTGAATGCTGAGACTGAGCCTCTAGAACTGGCAGAATAGAAGGGCCTGATCTGCCATCGGTTGAACCCGAATGAGATGATCAGAAGGACCAGGAACAGTGCCCCTGAAAGTTAAAGGGCACAAGGATCAATGATCAAGGCAGATATCAGGTCAAAAGATCAGAGATATAGAAAATACGAGGGATATTATTGAAAGAGAATTATTATCACGCACCGCTGCCGGAGGAGCGATCGTCCTCGCTAAGGCGTGATGTCGTGTAAGCCTAGATTGCGCTCACGTAAGACGAATTCCATAACGGTCGATTACAGGCTATGTGACGGGGTCGTGGCACAGAAGTCTCGAAACAGAAACATTGAATAAACCAGCGGAAAGTTGAAACAAACACAAGTCATGCAAATAGCTTCTTTATTGATTCTGATACAAAGGTTACAAAAGTGGCACAAGACCAAGATTACAAGTCACTCAAGCTCACTCTTCTCTCAGAATACAATCACTCAACTCTCTCTCATCTCCCAATACAAAGCTCAAGGCTGCAACTTGCGGATGCTTCAGAAGGTGATATCCATATATTATGTCCCGTATAGGTACAATTTTTAATACGGTCGCACACCTCGAAACGCTAAGGAACTCCATGTCATAGTGCTTCCAAGCGAGCTCTGCCCCGACGAGCAAGTACATGTGACCTGCACATAAAAACTGTATGGGTGTCAGTACACAACCGTACTGATGATATGAGCTCCTCGCCCACCCATACAAAAACAACACATTCATTTAGTTTGTGCAACATAACTCTTCGATTGTCTTTCTAATCTTGCCTTAGGATCAGTTTTAGGACATGGGCGCTTGGCCTATTTTGTGTCTCTAGACCATCATCGTGCCTCGCATCAAATCTTACTTATCACTTGTGCGTCTAGACCCTTTCTATGCCAATAACATTTGTGTACCGACTCGTGCTTGCCTTTTTGGCTCATACTTAGAGACGCAACTACATAATAGTACCCAATTTCCATGTGACCGTTCTACATGTCCATTGTACAAACATCGTGGTCGTGCCATGAGATTCATTTTTGTATCCACCTTGAGGTCAAACTCAGTATGACATAACCATATTGCCTTACGGTCCTTCTTGACTTAACTCAAAATGACTCAAATCTGATTTATGCAACTCTGTGCCAACGACTTAATATTCGACGCCACATCTCGTGCCGAAGTACGGTGTCTTCGTTGCAGCCAAATCTTAGGCCCAAATATTGTGTTGTAAATCGTGTACATATTCAACTTGACTCATTGGTACCATGTACACAATACTCGACTCAGTCCAAAGGCATGCTCGTAGATCACCGCTAATATGCCGATTCATCTATATAAAAATAGTCACTAGCACCACAAGCTATCCTGTACTTATAGCTTTGCTATTCGGCGACCCTTTCAGTGCAAGTAGCGAGCCCCGCTGAAAGTTCCCGAATAACCTGAGTACTACTTCCAGCTCGGTTATACCGTGTTTCCTTCTAGGCTAGAACGATCATGTGAACCCAGGTTGGTCGTTCCGAAGAAACTTTTCCCTTATGCACAAGTTGTCCAATGACCATGCAAGACTTGACTCGAACTACTATCTTACATAGTCATTATCTTTCTAGTATTATCGTCGTTTCAGTACTACGTTAGAGACTTCCAGTATTTGAGACTGCCTCAATGACCTCCGGTCACGAGTATTTTTTCATGTTACCATATTATTTACTCAATTTAGGGACAACTATTTGATAGCCCTCTTGCCAAACTCAATTTGAATCACCGTGGCTCGTGCCTTAAATCAATTTGTGTTCTATGCGATACTATCGCCCAAGTCATACTTTATATGACGAGCCTTGAGATCGTGGGACTATATGGCTATAACAACCGCAGAATTCATGGGATAGTGTTTGCTATGACTATGATAGCCCGACATAACTTCAGCCTAATTCAATCGTACAATAACTTAACCCGTGGAACGAGCAAAGGTTATGTCAAGCCTTGTACCATAGAAACATGCCATGACACTTGTGGGACACTTTTGCTATGCCAAGCATTGGACGGTGGAACAGTACATGCTTTATCAAGCATTTATACGTGTGACGCCTATGACTATGCTAAGTCCATAGTCTTATGGAAACACAAACCAACTTTTTCTTCTCCCAAGGCATGGTACGAAGGGCCGAGTATCATTTTGAAAGCACGCCGTGTACAATTCTAAGCCGACCGCAGGACATTTCCATATTCTAACTCAATCTGACCCAAATTGGGATTATTCCCTTAGCTATATGGATTCCTCTTTTATTATCAAGCCTACTTGTGCAGTTGAAAACTTTCATTTCATTAGTATGAAGGCCAAGCTGAGACAAGTTCACCGAAGCTACCCACCTGAGCGAGGAGTTGTCTCGACCGAGCAGGACTTCGAGCAGACCGTTGCATGGCTAAGTCCAAACATCGTTGGCGTTTTCATTCCTCCGATTGAACTGAGCGGGATGGGACATTACAATTATGACTGAGATAACTACAAGTAACCCCCATATATCTGTTAAATCATACCTGCATGGGCCACCACTAAAACCTATATCACACCCTAGAACCAGAATACATGCAAATAGGGACGGACCATGCCAGCTGCGTATACCAGAGTACACCAGTAAGTAAAGTACTACAAGCCAACAGTCAATCATAGGTCAAACAATCCTAGATATCTCAATAACAGGTAAGTAAAGTACAAGAAGATAATAATCAAGCATTGTGGCATCTGCCACCCCGATTAGAAATTTAGGGATATGTTTTCATTTGTATTTTTAATTAGATTATGATTAATTTTTATAATCATAGGAAATCATGCCTAAGCCCATAAGTGAGTTAGGACCATCTTATGGTCATATTTTCTCTAGATATGTTCTATTAGAATTATTTAGCTATTTTATAGTTTATCATGATTTTTAGATATTTTGGATAATTTTTAAATATTTATTTTATGAATATTTATATATTTTATTGAATTTCATGATTTACCATATGGCCATCCGGGGTTATTTTTGGACCCAGTATTTTATTTAGGCTATATAACCTTAAAAACTATTTTTTAGATTTTTCTAGATTTTTTGGTATTTTATGGAATTACTTTGATAATTAAATATAGGAAAACATATTTTCTAAGACTTCTATAATTTATTGTGCTAGCATATGAGCAAATATTGACTCCAAATATTTTTTTAGGGTTCAATATATTATTTTATATTTTCTAAAAAAAATTCATATTTTTCTGTCTATTTTTAATATTTATTATGAGTTTCTATAATTAAAACTGCTCTAAAAACTAATTTCTGGTTAATATAAACCCTTTTCCTAAAGTAATATCCAGTCAGCGCTGGCCGGGCCCACCCATCAGCCATCGCAGCACTGTGGGGTGGCCCGCCTGCCATTTACTGGGTGCTGACTGTACCCGCCCATTTGGGTATATATATATATATATATATATATATATATATATATATATATATATATATATATATATATATATATATATATATATATATATATTTCGTTCAAACTAGAAAACCCTAATTTTCTGTAGCCGATTTTGACAGAGTTGCTCTTTGGAGACCCCGAATTCCCGAGGTGATTGTCGTCAACTCTGACCTCCTTTTCATGCGTCGTTTTTTTATTGGAAGCGTATTGAGGTATACTTTCTGAATATCTAATTTATTTTTATAAATTCTGAACCTTAATTTCTGTAAAATTCGTAGAGTGTTGGTTGTCCAAAACTTGACACGTTTTGGTATTTTTGAGATTTTGGGAGAACCAGAAATCGAAATCATGAACCGTTTGAAGTTTCGGAAAGCTAACACAGAGCATTACGACATATATTTTTCCTAAAAATTAATTAGTTTTTTAGTATTTATTTAATTCGTAGAACTTAATTTTGTCAATAAATCGTCGATTTGGTCACGGATAGCCATTACGGCGATATCTTTTGACCAAAGCGTGATTTTATGGCATGGTCAATTCCAGTGCAGTCACTCAACCCTCTTTCATCTCTCAAAACAAAGCTCAAGGGTGCAACTTGCAGATGCTTCAGAAGGTGATGTCCATACATTATGTCCCGTATAGGTGCAATCTTCAATGTGGTCGCACGCCTCGAAACGCTAAGGAAGTCCATGTCACAGTGCATCCAAGTGAGCTCTGCACTAACGAGCAAGTACATGTGACCTGTATATAAAAACTGTGTGGGTGTCAATACACAACCGTACTGGTGATGTGAGCTCCTCGCCCACCCATACAAAACCAACACATTCATTTAGTTTGTGCAACATAACTCTTCGATTGTCTTTCTAATCTTGCCTTAGGATCAGTTTTAGGACATATTCGCTTGGCCTATTTTGTGTCTTTAGACCATCATCGTGCCTCGCATCAAATCTTACTTATCACTTGTGCCTCTAGACCCTTCCTATGCCAACAATATTTGTGTACCGACTCGTGCTTGCCTTTTTGGCTCATATTTAGAGACGCAACTACATAATAGTACCCAATTTCCATGTGATCGTTCAACATGTCCATTGTGAAAACATCGTAGTCGTTCCATGAGATCCATTTGTGTATCCACCTTGAGGCTGTACCTCGCAACTCAGTATGACTTAACCATATTGCCTTACGGTCCTTCTTGACTTAACTCGAAACGACTCAAATCTGATTTATGCAACTCTATGCCAATGACTTAATACTTGACGCCACATCTCGTGCTGAAGCACGGTGTCTTCCTTGCAGCCAAATCTTAGGCCCAAATATTGTGTTATAAATTATGCACATATTAAACTTGACTCATTGGTACCGTGCACATAATACTTGACTCAATCCAAAGGCATGCTCGTGGATCACCGCTAATATGCTGATTCATCTATATAAAAATAGTCACTAGCACCACAAGATATCCTGGACTTATAGCTTTGCTATTCGGTGACCCTTTTAGTGCAAGTAGCGAGCCCCGCTGAAAGTTCCTGAATAACCTGATTAGTACTCCCAGCTCGGCTATATCGTGTTTCCTTCTAGGCCAGAACGATCATGTGGCCCCAGGTTGGTCGTTCCGAGGAAACTTTTCCCTTGTGCACAAGTTATCCAATGACCATGCAAGACTCGACTTGAACTACCGTATTACATAGTCATAGCCCTCTTGCCAAACTCAATTTGAATCAACCATTGCTCGTGCCTAAAATCAATTTGTGTTCTATGAGACACTATCACCCAAGTCATACTTTGTATGACGAGTCTTGAGATCGTAGGACTATGTGGCTATAACAATCGTATAATTAGTGGGACAGTGCTTGCTATGACTATGATAGCCCGACATAACTTTTGCCTAATTCAATCGTACAACAACTTAATCCGTGGAACGAGCAAAGGTTATGTCAAGCCTTGCACTGTAGAAACATGCATTGAGACTTAGGGGACACTTTTGTTGTGCCAAGCATTGGACGGTGGAACAGTACATGCTTTATCAAGTATTTATACGTACGACGCCTATGAGTATGCTAAGTCCATAGTCTTATGGCAACACAAACCAACTTTTCCTTCTCCTAAGGCATGGTACGAAGGGTTGAGTGTCATTTTGAAAGCACGTCGTGCACAATTCTAAGCCGACCGTAGGACATTTCCATATTCTAACTCAATCTGACCTAAGTTGGGATTATTCCCTTAGCTATGTGGATTCGTCTCTTTTATTATCAAGCCTACTTGTGCAGTTAAAATTTCATTTTATTAGTGTGAAGGCCAAGCTGAGGCAAGTTCACCGAAGCCACCCACCTGAGCAAGGAGTTGTCTCGACTGAGCAGGACTTCGAACAGGCCGTTGCATGGCTAAGTCCAAACGTCGTTGGCATTTTTATCCCTCCGATTGAACTGAGCGGGATGGGGCATTACAATTATGATTGAGATAACTACCAGTAACCCCTATATATCTGTTAAATCATACCTGTATGGGCCACCACTAAAACCTATGTCATACCCTAGAACCAGAATACATGCAAATAGGGATGGACCAGGCCAGCTGCGTATACCAGAGTACACCAGTAACCCGAGATATGGTCAAAGCTGTAGAGATGGGGGTTAGTACTACAAGCCAACAGTCAATCCTAGGTCAAGCAATCCTAGATATCTCAATAACAGGTAAGTAAGTAAAGTACAAGAATATGATAATCAAGCATTGTGGCATCTGCCATCCCGATTAGAAATTTAGGGATATTTTTTTATTTTTAATTAGACTATAATTAATTTTTATGATCATAGAAAGTTATGCCTAAGCCCATAGGTGAGTTAGGACCATCTTATGGTCATATTTCCTCTAGATAGGTTCTATTAGAATTATTTAGCTATTTTATAGTTTATCATGATTTTTAGATATTTTGGATAATTTTTAAATATTTATTTATTGAATTTCATGATTTACCATATGACCATCCGGGGTTATTTTTGGACCCGATATTTTATTTAGGCTCTATAACCTCAAAAACTATTTTCTAGATTTTTTTGGATTTTTTGGTATTTTCTGGAATTACTTTGATAATTAAATATAGGAAAACCTATTTTCTAGGCTTCTAGAATTTATTGTGCTAGCATATGAGCAAATATTGACCCCAAATATTTTTCTAGTGTTCAATATGTTATTTTATATTTTTTGGAATTTTTTCCATATTTTTATGTCTATTTTTAATATTTATTAAGAGTTTCTGTAATTAAAACTGCTCTAAAAACTAATTTTCTGGTTAATATAAACCCTTTTCCTAAATTAATATCCAGTCAGCGCTGGCCGGGCCCACCCGTCAGCCATCGTAGCTGTAGGGCGGCCCGTCTGCCAGTCAGCAAGTGCTGACTGTACCCGTCCGTTTGGGTATATATATATTTCGTTTTAAACCAGAAAACCCTCATTTTCTGTAGCCGATTTTGAGAGAGTTGCTCTTTGGAGACCCCGAATTTTTGAGGCGATTGCCATCAACTCCGACCTCTTTTTCGTGCGCCGTTTTTTTATTGGAAGCGTATTGAGGTATACTTTCTGAATATCTAATTTATTTTTATAAATTCTGAACCTTAATTTCTATAAAATTCGTAGAGTATCGATTGTCCGAAACTTGACACGTTTTGGTGTTTTCGAGATTCCGGAAGAACCAGGAATCGAAATCATGAACCGTTTGAAGTCTCGAAAATCTAACACAGAGATCTACGATATATATTTTTTCAGAAATTAATTAGTTTTCAGTATTTTATTTAATTCGTAGAACTTAATTTTGTTAATAAATTATCGATTTGGTCACGATAGCCATGACGGCGATATCTTTTGACCAAAGCATGATTTTGTGGTACGGTCGATTCCAGT
This sequence comes from Iris pallida, assembly GCA_029216955.1. Taxonomy (NCBI): domain Eukaryota; kingdom Viridiplantae; phylum Streptophyta; class Magnoliopsida; order Asparagales; family Iridaceae; genus Iris; species Iris pallida. Next base: position 2,663,192 of record JANAVB010013395.1, read on the forward strand.
GCATTCGTGGTACTAAAATCTATTAGGGTGCACATGCAAATCATCGAGTTCTTATTGTTTGACTACTTAGTCATCGCTGTGCATCGATTTGCGTGCCACGGGTTCCGAATTGGAAACCGTAATTTTCTCTGGCTAAAAATTAGTATTTAATTTTAATTCCAGAATTATATTAGAATAAATTAGGTTTTTAGATGATTTATTCCAGAATTAAATAAATAGTGATGTTAAACCATTAGCCACTTTCTAGGATTTTAGAGTGGGATTTTCATAATCTAACCTTATGATCATTTATTTGTCGGGGTAGATCGGACAACGTCGTGAGTCGCAACTTCATCCTATTCCAAGCAAGGCAAGTTTCACTGTAGCATTATATTGCCTTTATTTTATACTGCATGTATCTCTATATCATATTTTCACTATTACATCTTTATATTCCATGTTGTCACTTTTCTCGATTGATCGTGAATACTGCTTGTACACGAGAGTTAGAGTCAATAGAGTATATGTACATGTTCATGCTTTACTTCTAGTTTATCGTGATTCTCGTTTATCATGTTGTTAATATAAATCGTGTTGGACATGTACTTGTAAGACAGTCGGAGGGGAGAATACTATTAGTAGACATGTGGTACCCCAGTGTAGCTCAGAGTTTATTCGGTCAGGGGACCGTCTTACAGTATTTGTTCAGTCAATACATCTCATGTGTTGACTGTCTGATTCCTAACCCAACGACATGTTGAACGTTAGTATTCTAAAATATACAGTGCATGTGACTTGATTCGTGTTGACATATTGTCTAGTGGTTTGTCTTATATTCGTCGTTCTCTCATATTGTCTTCGTGTCTTAATTATAACTTCAACTGTTCCATGTCATAATTGTACTCTCAAACTGTTTTCTAAGATATGGTGGTCTCCTTTGGTATCATGTTATATTCATCCTCTCCTTATTACTATTCTGCATGCTTGCATATTATATTGTGTAGTGTAGTGTTATGGTGAGCTTGTTCCAATCCTGACTGGATAACTGTTTTTCAGTTTTAGACGACGTAGTTTGCCTCGAGGTTTATGGTGCGTATCCTGGTGACACTGACGTTACTAATGTGTCGGTTGCTCCTTCTGATGCGGAGTAGCACATTTCTTTCTTATGTTTTTTCGTGTTATTCTTAGCTAGAGAGCTTAACGAACTTTAGTTTCAGTAGTTTTATATTTATTTTAGCGGGTTTGTTACCGAGACTATTTTAAGTTAGTGGATCTTCCTTTAAATTATTTATTGAGACTTGAGTTTAATTTTTATTATAACTTAGTTATGGATGATAAATGTGAATTGTGTACTTGTATGGATAATGCTTATCATAGACACGTACTACCGCCGACACTGCGACGTAGGCTGGGCTTGGACACGTCTCGTATCCGCAAAGCGGGTGCGAGTCTGACAAGCATATAAGACAGTAAAGCTTCCCAAACTATAATATATAGATGATCATGAAGCTAGTAATACAAAATGAAGAACTAGCAAAAGTAAGTCATACATGATCAGCTCTAGCTGCAGATTAGTAAATACAAATCATGTTATGCTCGTAGGCTAAATGCCAAGGTCCAAAACACAAGCTAAACACGTGCTTAGTGGCTAAACGCCTTAAAAAATATAACTAGAATCTAGCGGGTGAAGGAAGAACCCACTCAGCACCCTGGTGCTCCGGGTGGTCACCATTAGTGAAAGGTAGAAAGATCCTCGGGCTCCTCTACCAATTGGCCAAACAAAACCAGTAGGATCAGACCCCCAAATAGCAAGTACCACAAAGAAGCCAAACTATGAACTAAAATCAGCATGCAATCTTAACCATACTAAAGTAAAAACTATACAAGCAGCAGGAATAATGTAAAGGTACCACAGTGTATATGAAAGAAAATTGAAATATGTGAACAGTACAAAGTAATGTAAAGAATGACAGGAGTATATGTGGGTGAAGCAGCGCATGTACAACACGAACTGAAGCCGAACATGTAAGCAGGAATGATAGCATGTACAATTATAAGAACAATCTAAATACTGAAATAAACAAGCTGGAGCAAGACTTGACTAGACAAGATAGAAATGAACTTCATCCATCAATCACGACCAAGCAATGAGTACGGCTTGATACATTAGCTAACTAGGGTTATCACAATCCTAATTACTAACATGTACAGTTTGAAAAATCCAATCCGGTTGCCCGCCCTGCATACTACCCAACTTATCTAGGCCGCGGACACAAGAGTATATAACAGATACACTGTCCATGAGACATGTATCTTAATGAGTAAGATCCACACGACAGCGAGCTAAATATAGTAATCATGTATACATGATTGTCCCACTCGATGGTATGCTAAAAATGTGCCCTTACGACGGAGAGCTCCAAATCATTGTATTGGCCGAAATAAAGGGACTTGTAAGCAACTGGGAAAATCTTTCCTCCCAATTCATCTAGATAATCAAGCTAGTTATTTAGTCCTTGACATTTTCATTCAGGATTCTGGGTAAATTCGTAGAATCCATCATAAACATGATACATGCAAGACTGGACAAGAAAGTAAAAGTGCACTATATCAAGCCAGAACAGAAAATATACAGGTATCGGGAACATGGGTCCACTAAAATGAGCCACTATGTATCATGCTAGACAGTACAGGAATCAAAAGTATACCATGACGGGCCACTATCAGGTGGGCAAGACCATACATGTACAAGACAAGTAGGAAAGCAACTACGTGCTTAAGAAATCATAATCAGGGCTAGACAATATAGTACAAGAGATCCAGGCAGGCATAGCAGTATATAGCAGGAAATATGGCATGGCATATATAGGAAAGCAATAAGCAAGAAGAAATCGTAAAACTAGATTAATTCAGAAAATATGTAACTTGGGTATCTTTACGGTATACCATCGATATACTCCACTATGCCGGCGGTATACTGGTCTGAGGCTACCAAAACTCTTTGTCTATGAAATATTGTCGCACTGTGTACAGTCGGTTGAACCAGTACACTGTCGAGATGCCAAAAATTGTCACAATAAGTTTTTGATCTAAAAAGGACCCACAAACTGGTATGTCGTCATACTTCATTATACCGATGGTATGTCGTTTCTGTCCGAGAAGCAATAGTAGGACATGAAACAAGTTTCAGGATCCAAATCTCGTCCCAAAAGTTGTAAAAATCAGTATAACCAAGAAAAACTATACTAGAGGAAGGTCGTGCATAGCATATGTACTAAGGCTCATGGCAATCACTCCGGTATCGTTCTCGATACGGAGTTTTTTCTACTAAAAATATCAAGGCTTCACAGGAATCAAAACCTGCTTAAATCAAATTTCGAGAC